>VWZT01002467.1:195531-228909 GCA_013397055.1 Pachycephala philippinensis | reverse complement strand
CTCACCCGGTACCTGCTGGGGCCGCACAAGAACCTCTCCGAGACCCAGGTACCTCGGCCCCGAGCACCTTCCTCCCCCCCAGCTCCGCCGCGGGATGCATGTCTGTCTGTGTGTCTGTGTGTCTGTGTTCTGCTCGCAGTACGTGAGTGCTGGGGGTCACCGCTGTCTTTTCCCTCCCGCAGGTGTTCAATGAGATTTACCCGGTGTGGACTTACTCCTATCTGGCGCTGCTCTTTCCCGTGTTCCTGGCCACGGACTACCTGCGGTACAAGCCTGTGGTCTTGCTCCAGGGCCTGAGCCTCATCGTCACCTGGTTCATGCTGCTGTACGCCCAGGGGCTGCGGGCCATCCAGTTCCTCGAGTTCTTCTACGGGATGGGGACTGCCACCGACATCGCCTATTATTCCTACATCTACAGTGTCGTCGATATCAACCTATACCAGAAGGTCACGAGCTACTGCCGAAGTGCCACCCTGGTGGGCTACACAGTGGGCTCGGTGTCTGGGCAGGTCCTTGTGTCAGTGGCGGGATGGTCCCTCTTCAGCTTGAACGTTATCTCCTTAACCAGCATATCCGTTGCCTTTGGCACAGCGTGGTTCCTGCCCATGCCACAAAAAAGCCTTTTCTTTCACCACCTCTCAAGTCAGCGGCTTAGTTGTGAAATGAAGGTCATGGACTGTAAAAATGGAGCGGCTGTCCAAGATCATCCCGATGTGCAGAGGGCACCTGGCTGGGAGGATGAGACAAAAGTTCCCTTAAATGGGGAGGGTCATTCAGCAGAGAAACAGGTGAGTTGTGCCCTGAGTTTACATGAGTAGAAGATGCCATACTGACGTGGTTGTCACATATACATAGCAGTCGAGGTGTAATGTCGAACAGCAAAAAAGTATCCATTTACTTATCCCACTTCCTTATTTATGGCACAGGGAGAATTATTGCTGGCATCCTTTTGCTGTTTGAGCATGGTAGGCTGCTCCTTAGGTTTTCTGAAATTGCTCTCCATGACTTACAAGGCTGCAGTTCGAATGCTCTGGGCATCAGGTTGCTGTCCAATGGTACAAAGCAAGGGACATCTCTGGGGCAGTAAACATTGAGCATATGTCCAAACTCTGTGTGTGCTTCTGGATGCACCCAGTGACTTGCAGAAAAGAGGCAATTCTTGCACTTGCATTTTGACATTGTTACTCCAGCTGTTTTGCAAGTTGTGCAGTAATATGCTGTGTAATATTTGGGGTTTATCGTGGAAGGAAACTGGTCTAGGAAGGAAACTGCAGTAGTTCTTGAGAGCACTTGGAAGCAGACATTGATTTGTTATAGAAGGGCAGAATATGGATAAATTGCAGGAAGCACATCTGCATAGTATCAGCTTAATGCAGCCCCTGAGAAGGCCAAGGTAGTGCCCTGACTTGTGGCTTTTGTGGGCTGCATGACCTCTGGCAAAGCCATTTGTATGGAAACAAGTGCAGGGACCCTTGCTTGGTGGAGGGACGTGCTGGGTCCCACATGGGTGAGCAGCGTCCAGTTTTGAGGCCCAGTGTGAGTGTGTAGTTGCCTGCTGGGCAGATCCCTCCTGGCCACGCTGCTCCAGGGAATGCAAATGTGTGGAGATTCTTGGCAGGGGGATTCTCGGCCCTGGGGGGAGGCCAGCCTTGCTCCTTGGACAGAAGGAGGCCGTGCTGGTTCTGAGAACGAGCCAGAAGGTAAGCGCGGATGCTGGGTTACTCAGCAGTGGGTATTTCTTAGCAAGTAAGCCCCAGTTAGCTGGTTTGGGGGAGGCAGCATCCAGGGCTGCTTTCTGCTTCTCCAGCTACAGCTAGGAATTAAAGGTATTAACATTCCAGGGACTTAATCCTGCCCCATCCAGCACGATCTTGTGTGAGCAAGGATATTTTTACTCCAGTTATGCTTGTGTGCTGAAGGGTATTTAAGACAAACTCTGTGCCAATAATGACTAACGTGTAACTTATCCATCCCTTTTATCTTACTCCCCTCCTGTGAGAGTACATGTAGTACCAAAGTAGTGGAGAAAAGTTTAGAAAAGGAGCAAGTACACCTGCCTAACTCCTCCGAGGTCACTTACACCAGGTGCATAAGGCTGAGAAGCACTGGAGTGTGATGATTGTCCTTCTTGCTGAGGTAACAGCAACCATATTTCACAGGCATGGGTGCCTGTAGGAATAACTGTACTGAAGAGGCACTGCCAGGCCATGGCAGGGCAGGTGGGCCTTTCTGGCTTATCGGACACGTGCTTGGGGCTGAACAGCCAGATCAGTTTTTGCAGTGTGCGTGGCAGTTCCCTTCCCTTGTTTTCCTGCGCCTAAACTTGACCTTCGTGTGAAATCTTCTGTGTGGGAGTTATGTGCTAAAGTCACATTGCCACAAGCTCACCTCTTCCCAAGTTGTTCTGTTGTGTTTTGGAGGAATGGTATCCATACGCAGACCAAGAGTTATGCCATTGGCAAAGCACCAGTGGTACTGTGTGGTGTTTTATAAAGATGCTTAGAAATCAGCGACACTTGAAGGGGTGGAAGAAAGGGAGTTCAGGACAGATTTCAGGCTGTGGTCTTTTGGGGTTTTAGTAGAAACATTTTAAAATTAGTTTTATTGCTTATGGAAAACAGTCTTTCCCAGGCACACACTGCATGATTCCCCCAGGGAAAGGGCACAATGCCAAGAGCCCAAAGTTGCTGCTGCTGTCTGGAAACCGCTCTGAAACTGGATGTGTGACAGCACAATGTGCAATAGCTCAGTCCTGTGACAATGCTGTGTGTTTCCCTGCAGGGAATCCAAATTCACAGGGGCCTGAAGTGCTGGGTGAGCCTTGGGGGTTCTGCCCAGTCTTGCATGAAGTAACTGCTCCTGCTACTCACAGTAGAAGGGTCTTGCCTACAGAGTCTATACAGATTCTGTACCTGTGTGCATGCAGCAAATGTAACCAGGAACTTTGGTCTACCAAGTAAAGATATGCTCTTTTCCTCTGCTGCTGTTGACATAAAGTGGTAAAGAACAGGACTGTAACAGTCTGTATGTAAAAAGCAATTTTGATTGTTGTCATCCCCTGTTGCTAGAATTGATCTATTTTCTATTATTTTTTAAGGGTCTGCCCCCTTTCATGCTCTTTCTAGAAAGACTTGGAGTGGAAAGCTTCATTTTTTATCTCATGCCATTTGTCAGGGCACTTGTATGTGTAGGAGCTGCCATTTGCAACAGCAGTGTCTGGCAGTGGAAGTAGCTTCTGTTTCACTTTAGATCCCCAAGTGACATCTCTCACCTTCTTGAAGCCTTGGTGAGGTTTAACAGGGGTAGAGTGTGTGGTAGTGAGATTGCTTCTTTGAGTATTTATAAACCCCAAATGCCTGTACTAAAGAAAATCAACTTATTTGGGGAGAGATAGAGTCATCTGGTGCCTTTCATGTTCTCTGTGCTACAAAATTTGGTGGAATTTTAATCAGGATTTAAAAGTGTCCTTGATGGTTTTTGCCTTTATGATGTAAATGGCTGGCTTCTGATCCTGTCTTGTCAAAGTGGATATTGTATCCTGTTCCCTGGAGTTTCTTCTCTGGTACCCTTCAGTTGCTCACATGACGTGTCAGTCCCTGCTCTCTTCTGGGGAGAGCCAGAGATGTAGGGGTGCTTGGGACTGAACCCTTCCTCTGCATGTAAGGATACAGCCCTGGTTGGCACAGAGACTGTGGGGTGGGGAAGCTTTTTATTCATTACTCTGTGAGGGTTTGTGTCCAAGAGTGGTATTGTCATTCACCAGCGATCAGACCACCTGAAAGGGACAATTTTGTGGAGCAGTGTGAAGTATTCATAAACAAAGACTTAACATTTCTCTCCCCTTCCTTCTCCAATCTATGCAGAAGCAGAAAGTAGACATCGTAAAGGTGCTCAAAGATCTCTGGCGGGACTTCCTGCAGTGCTACTCCTCCAGGACCATGCTCTGCTGGTCCGTGTGGTGGGCACTGTCCACCTGTGGCTACTTTCAGGTCATCAACTACGCTCAGGGCCTGTGGGAGATGGTGCTGCCTTCTCCCAGCGCGGACATCTACAATGGTGCTGTGGAGGCAGCCTCGACGCTCCTAGGTAAGCTTCTGGCATAGCTCCTGCTCTGCTGTGAGAAATGTCTTGTTTCCCTCAAGGTCACTAGAGCATGATTTGGAAGTGCCTCACATCCCCCCAAGCATGCAGGAGAGGTAAACCCTGGCATTTGGGGTGAGTCTTCCCTGACATGCACAGGTAGGCGCTCAGTGTGAGTTAGTCGCTGAAGCAGCCCTGATTCTCGTAATCCTGTACGTAGGTGTTCAGAGGAGCCTCCCAAACCAATCTTCATTCTGAAATACTTGGCAGAAGACTCCAGGCATGTGGCTGACTGTGTGTTCTTGGCTGTCACTGTGACAGTGGGGTTATGCTTGTTTTAGCCGCTCAGAGTCAGACATGGGGTCTTGTGCGTTTGGTTTTCCTCCGTGAGCGTATGAAGGTTTCCTGTACACGCACAGCATGCAGTGAGCCATGGTTAGTCATTTCAGCACTGTTAGGAGCAGAAGCTATTAAGATGAAAGAAGTTGGTTGACTTGAAAGGGGCAGGTAGGTCAGTCAACACAAGCATTTGTTTATGAAGTTGTTCAATACTGTTTCATTACCAGAACTAGGACAATACCTTTTTAAAATAGCTAACATACCCTTACAGAGGTTTTCTAGATGTTGCTGCAGTGTGTCCCTTTTCTTTGATGGAGTCATTGTTCCATCATATGCTGTGGACGTCACCTCCTTGGGGGCAAAAGAAACCAAAGTACACAAATAAATTATTAGTGCTTTCTTGGGTGTGCTCAGCCCCTTCTTGAAGTTCAGTAGGAAGCTGCAGCTGGTTTATCGTTCTAAAAGCCAGTGTACAACCTGTTCTTAGCTGGGTTTGAAACTGTTGGCAACTTGATGACTTTGTCTATTCAGTCCCTGGTGTGCTAAACCTGCACTTAAATAGCTTGCTCTCATACACTGTTTCTCCACTTTAGCATGAACCTGTGGCTCTTCTTGTTTGAATTGGCTTCCTCTACCATCCTGCCTTTGTCCCACGAAGGAGAAGAATCGGTATCAAGGGAAAGAAGACCCATAATGTGGCCTAATATCAGCAAAATTAAAAAAAAAAATCTATATAAGGAGGGCTATTCTTCAAACCTTATCATGAACATTTATGATAACAAGGTCCTTTTTTAAAAGGCCTGTGAACAATGGACCTAAACTCTTGTAAAACTGAAGTTTTTTAGTTTCCCATTTTGATCTTTTTCCTCAAGTATCATTTTTCTAAATAGTCAAATCATTTTGGGTGATGTTTTATAAAAGCAAATTAGCCTGAACTGCTCAAAAGACAGAACCAAAAGTCCTTCCAGTTGATGGAGATTAATTGCTTGAAAGAAGCAAAGTTTAATGAATTATAGTCACAACTAAAAGCTTGAAGTGTGTGACAGGACTGGAAGTCGTAACACCTGTTAAGAATGAGCATGCAGTGACCTGCCTTCCTAGGCACTGGTGCAAATGCTCTAACTCCTGATTTCCAGTTTGAATTTATTAATGAGCAGTTTATTTATCTCTGATGTCATGCCAAGGTTGTATTTCAGCACAAAATCTTTGTTCTGGGCTAGAGAAACCAGGTTTTTCTAGTTGTTATTTGGTAAAGCTAAGTTCTTTGTTCTCTTCCTTATTAGCCCCTCTTTGCACCAAACCTGGTTTGAGTTGCATTCTTTTTGAAGGTGGATAATCAGAATTGCACTCAGCTTTATTCAGTGAGGCCTCAGACTTACAGAAGAACATGCTGTTCACTCTTCTCCTTGTACTAGAAATACCTCTCCTGCTGCATCCCAGATCTGATTTGCCATTTTCATTGCTCTTAGTCATTCTGTGCTCAGTTAGGAGCAATGTTTGGCAACCTTTGCATAAGGTGCTGTTGCCATCCCTGCCCTGCAGAAGGGTTTAAGTTGGCATGGTGACTCATGTAGCTGTCCTGGGAAAGAGAAGTAGTATTCCTTCTAGGCAGATCAGCTGACTGTTAGGTTGCATCCCTGCACCTTCTTCGGAGTGTGGCAATCCTTTATCAGGTTGGGTTGTGAAACCACTGGATCAGCTGAATGTGTCTCGTTGAAAGACAGAGACTGAATATCTTAATTAGGTGTCAGGTTGATACAACTTCATTGTTGCATAGGGAGAGTACAACTTCATGAATTGCCATGAGATCCTCATGTCTGTTCCCAAATTTCAGAATTGCTGAGACAGTAGGAGGAATGCTCTAGGACTTAGCTTCTTTTTGCATCTCAGAGTTTTGCTGCTGGGGAGCCAGACTTTCAGAGAACAAGATGTTAGTCAGGTCGTGTCACAGCAGCCACTGAGAAGAAGACTTTAGTGGGGGAAAATAAATCCTTTCCCTTGGCATAGCTCCATTCTTCATCAGTCTGCAAGATTGATGAGAGGTCTGACAGGATCACAGGCTTGTGCAAACTGATGCTACATAAGGAGTCTTGGTGTGCTTGAAGGTTTTCTAAGACAGCAGGACAGCTAAGGGCTACAAAGAGCTTAGACAGTGCACTGTAGCACTTCTGTGCAGTGGTCTACTGCTGAACACAATCCTGTTTTTCAGAGATGTCCTGTAAACCTCCCTTTGTCAGTATGCTGTTTGTCTGGTTTGCTGTGTACAGCCATTATGCTGTTGGTTGCTATTTGGTTTGTTTGCAGAACAAGGCCTACTTGAAACGGGAATTTTCTATTAATGTAATATGTATTTAGGCTTCTCAGTAGTTGCAACCGTGATAGTGCACGAAACACACCTTGTCTGCTCATTGAATTGCATGAAATACCACATGCTTTTCTATCCTATGATTTGTCTTTTCTCCCCATCCCCGCTTCAGAAAATCCAGTCCCAGAGTTACAAACCTGTTGGGGTTGTAAAGGATTGTTCTTGCACAATCGATAATGCATGATTATACCCTGTGATTAGGCTGCATCCCAGGAGATGTGGATTTGGACTCCTCTTACTTACTCTTACAGCCCAATGTGGAGATGACAGTAAATGTAGGTTTTTCTGCCTCCTGGGAGAGAGCTCTAACAGCTGTGCATTAAAGTGAGTAGTGTCTTTCTCCCTCCTACCCTCTGCTAAAGCACCACTAAATAATTAGGTGAGTGCTTTTGCGAACCAGGGTTTGCATTTCTCAACAGAAATTGCCCAATTATTGACAGCACTGCCACAGTCAGGTGTCGAGGACTGACTGGTAGTGGTCTGAGGCCTGGGGCTGTCATGCTTCTAGAGGCAGAGAGCAGACTTTGGAGGCAGTCAGCGTTGACCTATGTATTTTTTTCCTGTTTCTGTAAAAGTAAATGGAAGTTTGCAGCAGGATGCCAGGTGAGGGAGGGGTCAGGAAGGAGAGCTGCTAAGGTGTTCCCATTTGTGTCCTCCACTTCATTCATGTTTGGCTGTAGGGGCTGTAAAGCTCCTAATACACCATCTCCAAATTGCTCCAACTGTAATTACTAAGAGTTATGCTTTCCTTCTCTTTGCAGGAGCTGTTGCAGTCGTCGTTGTGGGTCACATAAAAACATCCTGGGCAATGTGGGGTGAGGTGGCACTTGCCCTGTTCTCCTTTCTTATTGCTGCTGCTGTGTATGTCATGGACACTGTTCATAACATCTGGGTGTGCTATGCATCCTATGTTGTCTTCAGAATTATCTACATGATGCTAATCACAATAGCAACGTGAGTATCTCTGTGATGTAAACAGCTCTCAAGGTTACAGCTGGTGGGAAAGCAGCGCATTTTCTGTGTAACAAGAGTCTGTTGCAAGGGTTTGTGTTGTGATTCAGGTTGGAAACTGAGGCATGGAGATATATTTGGCTGGCAGTGTGCCCAAGCTTAAAAGTCTTGTGACACCGAAGTGACTGCTTCTAAATATTAGATAGTGCTGATTGCTAGGGGGATGTTTTTCATAAACATGGCTGGATTGAAGTGTTAACAGATGAGGAAAGGACAATGCTTTGCCTGGGCTGGAGCATCAACTTTCCCTAACCTGTAAGAAAACTACTTCAATGTTATTTGTCACTTTGGGGAGGAAAGCATAGCTGCTTTTGAACCACATAAATCACTCCAAGACAGCTCAAGCACAATAAGAGGCGTGATGCTGAAACTGTCAGCTGCAAAGGGAGTTCTGGTTAGAGGATGCAAGAGGTTATGGACCACACAGCAGCAGACTGAAGCTTTGAGATTGCCAACAGCTCTCTGGCGTCAGAGTGCATTGCATCTTCTCCATGTGACAAGACCCTTTCCATCAGACCGCAGGGCTGCTTCAGTAACACTGAAACCCACAGAGCTCCCTAAGTGGGGGGTTGGGTTGTTTGTTTATTTGTTTTTAAAAAAAGGGGTTGCATGTGTCTATGGGTCTCTTCTACCTTCTAAGTTAGTCCATCATGATCCTATTTAGAAAAGGACACTGTCTGTGCAAGGTAATTTAGCTGTGGAAAATACTAAACCAGTCAATGTAACTCCTCAGGTTGCATAGTCCTTCTGTCCAGAAATGTTCCTGCCATTTATGCATTCCTCTGCATTTTCCCTTATGTTTCTGGTCATCCCTTTCTTTCCAGGTACCAGATTGCTACAAATCTCAGTGTAGAGCGGTATGCCCTGGTGTTTGGGGTCAATACTTTCATTGCCTTAGCACTTCAGACTCTGCTCACGTTGATTGTTGTGGATGCCAGTGGGCTTGGCTTGGACATCTTCACCCAGGTATGATAGATGCTCTTACCTTTATTGATGGGAGGTAGGGGAGGGAGGAAGATAAACCAAGCTGTAAAGCTTCTCAGCTACCTGTTTCTGGGTCAAGGGTTTGACAGAGAAATAACCACTGAGTCCTAATATTTTAGAAGAGGAAGGGAACTCATTTATTTCATTAACATTCTTATAAAACTGCTAACTGCTTGATTTAACCACTTCTTTTTATTTTCTTTACCTCTTCTCTGCAGTTCATGATTTACGCCTCTTACTTTGCGGCCATCTCACTGGTGTTCTTGGTCAGTGGCATCTGCAGTATCGTGAGAGCTTACAGAAGACGAGAGCAGATGCAAAGCAGATCTCCAGAAAACCAGTAGTGCACCAAGCAAAGACTCTTGGTGACTACATATGAAGATATAGGCCTGTTTTTAATCTCTGCCTTTTCTTCCCAAGGCAGTCACCTTAATGGTATATGATCCATATTTATACTATATTAGTAGCACATTTTAGAAGGTAAATGTATTAGCTCTTACGTAAGTAAGAACAAATATCTTCTTTCTAAAATGCCTTTTGTTCTTCTGTTGCATATATGGGATGTGCAGCAAAGAACAGTAAATTTTCTCAAAGAATGAGAACCTTGGGAGGTTTTAGTCTAACACTGTCCACCTGCAGGCAGTTTTGTGATTGTCTGGTGAGCTGCTGCTCTCTGTCATGAGGTGCTGCTACAGGGCAGAAATGAGGGCACACTAACAGACCTCTCTGTGGAGAGCCCCAGGCCTGGGACAGGAGGTGGCCTGAGGGCTGTGCTCTGCAGTGTGGCTCTCGCTGAGGCTGCCCTGCAATGCTGGCTGCTCTGTTTTGAGGACTGGTACACTGATGTTTCTGCATACGCACATTTTTCCTTGAGGAGCTTGTACTGCTTCTCCTGTTCCTGTCTGTCATCCCTGCTGCCAGAGGTTTACCTTAGCTGATCATGGTGCTTCCCCAAAAACATAACTCTGTCCTGGGGCAATCTGTGACACTGGTGGATGGGCTATCAGCAGGACTACTTGTGCCACGAAGGCCTGTGCCCAAGGGACTGTAAAGCTGGAGGGGAAACTTGGAGTTGAAATAGGCAAAATGCTAATCCAAGGGACCCTTGGATAACTTTACCTTTGTCCTTTAGGGCTGCAGGTTCCTGTGATTACAGGAGTCATTGCCTCACAACCCAGGGGCTGGACTGTTTCAGGGGGGTGGTGGATGTTAGTACAGCACTGAGAAGGAAGGTAACTCACAGGATTTTAAGCTATTCTTTGTGCCCTTAGAGAATTGTGACTATGGTGATTCAATTGACACCTTCAATTATGGTAGTTAGCAGAATGACTGCCTGAAGCATTGAAAAATGATGATTTATGGTCTGTCACTTTTCCACTATTATTTTAAAATGCCTTTATGCTTCTGGTGGGTCTCTGTCCACTAGTTCTACCTCTTCTTTCCACATGAGCAGAACAATGAATGTTTAGAGTGGGCAATTCTTTTGTTTTGTCCAGTTTAAGCAATTTGGGATTTGCCTCTTACCTGTTTTTTAAAATAATTTATTTTTTCCAAATTGCTTCACCACTGAGGAGGAGCTGCACAGAGTTGTCCTGGGCTTGGCCACCTGGATACTGAGGCAGCATGACCAGCACAGCAACAAATGCCTATGGAGTGTCCCTGTTGCTGTGCAGGTTGTGGTGGGTTTAAGTGTACAGGAGAGCTGGCAAGGGAGAAGGTGCAATGCAGCCTTTCCCTCCGTGCCTTCTCTCTGTGTGTTCATTAGAGCTCCTTTCTTCTTCCAGCTGAAGAAGCAGCTTTGGTTCATCACCTGCTTCTAGTGCCATGGAGACTTCACAGCAGTGGGGTTGGGAAGGTGTTTTCACCCTGGCTGGGGCATTTCTCATCACTTCTGTGAGCCTCAGCCTTTACCACACAAGGTGCATGATTAATATATTTGGCATGTGCTGCCTGAGATCCAGGGAGCCCTTCCAGGCTGGCTGCTCAGGGGAGCCCGCTCCCCAAAGCTTTTCTTTCTGCAGGCTGCCTCCTGCAACAGCCCCCTAAAGAGGGGCTCAGCTGCACTGGCACTTACACATGTAAACTTATCTGCCTTATCCTGAAATGGAAACTTGAAGCCACCCATGTATATATTCCTTTCTCTACTGTTTTTTGTTTTTAAAAAAATAAAATCTGGAGCCATGAAATGCTAGCTGATGAGCTGTCCTGGGACAGGGATAGTCTGTCCTTTGAGTTCCTTGGTCTGATGGCAGTTGGAGCAAGGCAGGGGGAGTGGGTGTACAGCATTCCTGTCAAGTGACCAAAAGGAGCAGCTCAATTTTAATCGTACTTTTCATACAGAGATCAAATCTTTGATGGGGAACAGCCCAGTTATTTTAAAAGCAAATCAAAAATTAGCTAATGACTTACAGCAATATCAATGACTTTTGTACCAAAGCAATGAAACTGGCAACTGCAATAGAGAGGCTCGCTACGCTATGTATGCCTTCAGGCCCGCAATGTATGGATACCACACCTGGATGTTGTTCAGGTTCTGAGCTGTGCTGTTGCTGTGGTGATGAGGTGACTATAGAGCCTGATTGGAGCTGTATGCAGAGTTAATAATGATGCCTATGAAATTCTGTAACCATGTGGATATTGTTGGTTTCTAATTAAACAGCTATTTTTGTTAAATAAAACTACTATGAGATATCCTGTGTGGACAGTGTTTTTTTTCTATTTTGATACCCTGCTAATCCACAGCACTGCTGCTGTAGGTTGTCCTGAGCATCTTCGTAACAAAGAGAAAAACAATATAGAACAAAACATGCAAGGCTTCAAGAAGCTGATAGTTGCTGGCTGGCTTGTGTAGGTTTGCATAACTCCGTGCAAGTGTCCTGTATTGAGGATTTTTAACTGCTGAGCAGTCCAGAAGCACCACTCTAATTCCAGTGCAGACTGGTGAGGGAGATCGTCCCTCACTGATGCAGGGTAGCCCTGGTCAGGATGCTCCAGTCTAACTGGGGGTGACAGTAAGGGAAAGCAGGTGTCGGTTTGCCATACAGGAGGACCTTTCTACTTCGGTTGACCTAATTACAAAACTGAGGCCTTAAAGGAGAAATGCTGTAAGCTCCCCATCCTGGCACACCCATACCTGACTGCCTTGGAAGGCTCTCCCTGTGCTGTGTTTCTAGAAGGCATGGCTTGTACCTCATAGTACAGTCTGGGCTGCAGGGCACAGTGGTTTGTATGGGTAGTAGCCCAACAAGCCCTCTGCACAACACCAAAAACGAGAAAAGGGGTGTTCTGGGGAGGAAAGGGGGAGGGGAGGTTTTCTTACACATGTTTCTTTCAGAGCTTTATTGCTGGGTTTTGCTGCTGAAGGTTAGGACTGTTGGCATGTCAGGTCTGTTCTGAATTTCATTTATCTGCCTTCCCTGGGTGAATACAGGAGTCAGCTGCGGAGGGATGAGTTTCTTGACAGTGTGGGGGATTAAAATCTCTGCCTGCATATGTCAGGAAGATAATTAGTAGGTCATACAGGTATAGCATTACCCTTAAGATGGATTCAAGTGTTTCTCATCTGGTGCTGGTGAAAGGCTGCTCTCGCCTGCAAGTGAAGCAAGTCCACGTGAACTGTGGCAATCCTTGCTCCTCCCATCGCATCCTGCCACATCGTGTACAGCTGAGAGAGCTGCAAGGGGCACACAGCTGCTGTGAAGGAGCGGAAATTCTGTGCTGGAGATAGAGCACGCAGTGCGGTTTGGCGGAGATGAGATAAACACTACACACGGCTGTCTGTCTGGGATGCTCTGGCTGTTTCTTTGTTCCACTTGATGCTGAGGGCTGCTGGAGGTGAGTGTTGCCACTGAATCTCTGTCCTGCACTGGGCTTGCTATGATGCTGGTAGGAAGAGGTGTAGTCACTGGGATCACAGTGAGAGACTGGGTGCTGGGCTTGTTCTGTCCGAAAAGCGAGAAATAGTAAGAACTGCCAGAGGCTGCCGTTTCAGGAGCAGCACCCACTGCTGTCCGTCCCCCTGGGCTAGCAGGACTGTGAGAGCCTTCCAGGGCAAGGCAGGGTTTCACTCAAACCTGCGGTGGCTGTGTGCATGTGTGACAGCCGGCTGCTCTGGCCGTGCCGAGGGAAAGGGAAGGGCTCTGTGTGGCAGCGGCGTTTTCTTCTCTATCGGTGTGATCGTAGCCAAGTACTGGGAAGGAAAGAGGGACTTTGGCTATGGAAGGGGCAGGAGACTGGATGCTCTGAACCCTGTTCCTCTTGTGGCTTTTGACTGTGTCAACTGTTTCCTACACTACATACAAAAGGTGTTAAGGTGCTTGTTTTAACGTTGCTCTGGAGTTGTCACACAGTCGTTCTCTGTGAAACACACTCACGCTACATGAATCTGTTCCCTGAACACAGTGTCTGATGCATTTGTGACATGGAAAAGAGCAGCAAACATGTCAGGGTCTGTCCTTGGAGCCCTGCACTGCTTTACTGTGGTTTTGTTGCATTTTTCATAACCATGCTCTGCAGCTTCCTCACAGATGGGAACATCTGAAAACCTACATTTAATGACATGTGGGTTAATGAATGCATGCATGAATTTCAATTGACCTTAAATCATTAAGTTATTATTATCAAACATCACAACTTGACGTTCCAACAATGGGGTCGAATCCTTGTCTTAATCACACTGATTTGTAATTAGTCACATAAAGCGTCTCTTGTGAATGAAAGGGGTAGCACTGGCTTTTAAGATGAAGGATAGTCTTACAACAAAAGCATAGCAGAAAGCCTTGGTATTGTGCCCAGTTCTCTGTATTTTAGTCTGCTACAAACTTGTCAAAACACCTATCTATGAAATGTGGAAAATCAGAAATTCAGCATATTGTTTTCAAGGGTGGGATAACTGCATGCCCTGGGTGAGGCCACTGGTTGAAGTTTTTCCAGGTACAGCAGGAACCATTGCCAAGCAGGTACCTGAGCATTATCTCTGGTAAGTATAAGGGAGCCCTTCCAGCCCACTGGAACCAACGTCAAAACCTGGTTTTCTTTTTCACTGTATGGTGTAGGATGAGCAGAAACCCTGAGGTCATGGAGTTCAGCCTCCTCCTATGGCACGTGGCCTGTGATGACAGATGTCTTCAGAGAACTCCTGAACCCCACCTTGAAGGGGTTTAGCTTTTCTATCCCCCGTGACTTTGAGTGAAAGGGTGACACTACCTGAGTTACTCTGAGAGTTATCAAAGCCCTGGCTTCATGGCTGTTTTCTGCCTGTATTTCCTTTCACTAGCATTAACCCTTTAGTACAGGGGAGGTGCTGCCCTCTGAAGTGTGTGGCCTTGTAGACTGTCATCCTTTGCTTTGCTGGGCCAGTGTATTCCAAATTTGGGGCCACGGCTGTGTGAGGGACAGTGTGATGGGCACCATGTCAGTGCTACCAGTGAGGAGAACTCCCTCTCTCTTCCCTTTCTCCTTCTTTCCCCCCAGGGGGGCCCATGCTACCTGCATCCCAGGTAGGAGGGCTGAGGAGGGTCATCCCCCAAAATGCAGTACTGGGAAGCATCTTGTGATGCTGAGTGAGCTTTGGTCACCCTGAATGGCTGCTGACAGCTGCTTGTCCTTCCAGTGAGCTCTGTGTGTGCTCCATGGTGTGTCTGGGGGTCACACAGCTCTTTGGAGACCTGCTGTCCTCAGGGGCACAGCATCCACTACTTGTGGGGTGTTTGGTCCTCCCTAGAGGAGGCTGTGACCTGCCACCTCCCTCCAACTCTACTGAGGAGTCTGATCCTTCTCCCTCTGCCAACCCCCCTGGCCCCACAGGTAAATCAGGGTGGGGTTTTTTGGCCTTTTTTTTTTTTCCCAGATGGGAATTAATTCAGGGCGTTTTCCTGTTTTTTTTTTTTTTTTTCCCCACTTCCAAGTTCAAGGAGCAGCATGTGGTTAGCACAGAGAGGTGTGTCTCTGGAGATTCAGTGCTGTCTTCATTAGTGGCGAGACACTGGAACAGACAAGTTGTGGATATCCCATCCCTGGAGGTTTTCAAGGCCAGGTTGGATGGGCTCTGAGCAGCCTGATCTAGTGGAAGGCATCTCTGCCCATGGCAGGGGATTGGAACTTCAAGATCCCGTTCCAACCCAAACAATTCTATGATCCTGTGATTAACAAAAGCCCAAATCCTGACACTGCTGGCTCTTGGGCTGATCCGATTGCTCATTGCCAGCCGGAGCACGATGAATAATACAACATGCAAACTGAGGCTGTTCCCTCAGGAGTGCATAATTTAACAGCATCAAAGCAGGGCTTTCGGCTGGACAGGGAGAGCCGCCTGCCTCACTCCTGCCCCTCTCCCGGAGGGCTGCGTGTGCCCCCGCTCCCCTCAGCGTTCTGCTTCCCGACAATTTCCAGGCGTTAAGTGGAATTGTGCCGCCCGGAAAAGGCGGCAGAGAGGGGGCCCTGGCGCCGAGGCCCGTCTCCATGGCAACGGCGCTGTGCGGCCTGGCCTGCCCGTGCCCGCGGGCGGCACCGGCGCTGCGGGAGGCGGCGTTCGTCCCTCGGGAGGCGGTGTTTGTCCCTCGAGAGGAGGCGTTCGTCCCTCGGGAGGCGGTGTTTGTCCCTCGGGAGCCGCCGTGTCGCTGACCGGCGCTGCAGGTCGCTGCGCGGAGCGGCCCCGCCGCTGCCACGGCAACCGCAACGCCCGGCGGCGGCAGCTCCTCGTCCCCGGCCGGGAGCGGCGGGGCCCGGCGTGTCCCAGGGGAGCAGGGAATGCTGGTGAGGACGTTCCCCACCGCACCCTCGTGCGGTTCGGGTTCGTGGGTCTGTGTATGTGTGTAGTGTTTTAGTGCAGAGGGACAAAGCGACAGAAATCCATCGCTCTGTCCCGCCTTTCGTTGTGCCTGTGCCTGAGTGTAACCACGGAGAGGTGTTACTAAGCTGCGCAGAACAAGTGCTCACAGCGCACACCCCCCACGGACACACCCCAAGTAGAACAGAAGCAGGTGAAGATGAAGATTAGCGATTTTCTGAATACTTTTGGTCCCTCTTAATGCTGAATCCCTTTACTTCATAATACCCTAAATAGAATAGGAGCTGATTCAGGATTTTCTGGTGCCCCCAACATAAGAGGCACGTGGAACTGTTGGAGCAAGTCCAGAGGAGGCCACGGGGTTGGTAAGCGGACTGGAGCCCCTCCCCTATGGAGACAGGCTGAGAAAGTTGGGGCTGTTCAGCCTGGGGAAGAGGAGGTTGTATGGAAACCTCATTGCAATCTTCCAGTATCTGATGGGATCTGCAGGGAAGCTGGAGAGGGACTCCTTTTCAGGAACTGCAGTGACAGGACAAGGGGAAATGGGTACAAGCAGAAAGAGGGGAAGTTTAGGTTACAGATTTGGAAGAAATTCTTTACTGGAAGGGTGGTGAGACACTGGAACAGATTGCCCACTGAGATGGTGGATGCCCCATTCCTGGAAAGTGTTCAAGGCCAGGCTGGATGGGGCTTTGAGCAACCTGGTCTAGTGGGAGGTGTTCCTGCTCATGGCAGGGGGAGTTGGGACTAGATGGCCTTAATGTCCATTCCAACCCCTTAACATTCTATAATTCTATGAAACGAGGACATTGAATTGGAAATTCTCTCTTCAGCCATGGCTACTTTATCCTACAACAGGAGAAGTTGATTTTTATGCTGCTCTCCATTACTACGCTTAACTGAAATGAATTGAACAGCGTGTTCAATGTGTTTGTATTGAGTGCCACAGACTGATGTGAACATGTTTTGTTAAAGGCACAACCCATCTGTGCAGCTTTTGTATCCACTTATCATAGTAATGAAATCACAGAGAAATAGTTCTTTTGTGCTGAATATGCACTAGTGCAAAGTAACCTCCATTAAGATCCCAGGTATGTCATCACCCAAACCAAGGATATTTGTGAAGCAAGGGGCATTTCCCAGCAAAAATCATTACATGTCATATGAGGTGGTGCAGGAAAAACATGATGGAAATAGATATGGTGTGGAAAGCCAAGGCAATGGTCTGAATGAGCTCTAAGAATTTAAATTCTGAGAAATCTAGTATGAATGAGTGATTCTGGTGGCAAGTGGTAGCTAAAAAGAAGTGAAAAAGTGCCAGATTTTCTTGAACAACATATGGATCAAAGAAAAAGAAGAGCTTTTAAAAGTTTCTGTACAAACAAGTTTGCAGCAAAAAATTCCTGGCTTTATTACCACTTTTTCCTCTAAAACAAATTTTGGCTAAGTTTAGAGGTTTAAAAGAACATCTGTCTTGTCCAGCATGAAATACAGAGTTCTAAGAAGCAGAACTGATGTTCCTGAGAATAAATAACTGAGAACTCAGAGATGCTCATCACAATTTAAAACAAAAGCCTGGAAGAATTTAAGCAACATCTGCTGGATGAAAGAGTTTTTACAAAATGCACAGACGGATTTGAAAGTCCAGGTGCAACCCTTCTTGATTCTGATTCTGTGATTCTTGTCTGGAACGGCAGGATGGTGACACAGCAAGAGCTGTCTTGCTGTTCTAGGGCTGTCCAGAGTCAGAGCTAACTCTTACACCCCATATTGTCTTGCCATATCATATCATATCATATCATATCATATCATATCATATCATATCATATCATATCATATCATATCATATCATATCATATCATATGTTAAGGCGTTGGAATGGACCCTAAAGATCATCAGATTGTGACCTCCCTGCCATGGGCAAGGATACCTTTCCCTAGACCAGGTTGCTGAAAGCACCATCCAACCTGGCCTTGAACACTTCCAGGGATGGGGCAGCCACAGTCTCCCTGGGAAACCTATTCCAGTGCCTCACCACCCTAACAGAAAAGAATTTCAATCTAATATCTAACCTAAATTTCCCCTCTTTCAGTTTGTACCCATTACTCCTTGTCCTGTCACAACAACCACGATCTTTAGTACGTTGAAAATGACACAGATTTGTCCTACTCGAGACAGTAGAAGTGGCACCTTCCAGCCTACAGCAGAGGGTACAAAAAGAACAGGAATTTTTAAATACTTGATG
This sequence comes from Pachycephala philippinensis, assembly GCA_013397055.1. NCBI lineage: Eukaryota > Metazoa > Chordata > Aves > Passeriformes > Pachycephala > Pachycephala philippinensis. The sequence goes on along the minus strand of VWZT01002467.1, from coordinate 211,098 downwards.
TTTCTTCTTCTGTGCTGCTTTTGTAAAAAGTAATAAACAAATTATTGAAGGAATGATGAGGGGCTAAAGCTGTAAAAAGAGCAGAATCAGCTCTCTAGGCTCGTGAGTGTGTGTCCACATTTTTAACCTTTTGTGTCTTTGATGCCTTATACTGAATGAGCTGAGCCGAGGGGCAGCAGGCAGTCAGCCTGGAGCACCAAGCACTGGCATTTAAGCAGTCCTTCAGGAGCTGGTGGCACCTGTGGTCTATGCAGTCCATAGGTTGTTTAACATTCAGTCCTTAGAGTGGCTCATCTTTGGTTTTGTCATGAGCGTGACTGTATCCAGCCTGATTAACAGGTTAATGAGTGTTTAAAATTACATTGAATTTAAACAAGATAAGATACAAACAAGATAAGATACAAAGCAAGAAGTTTGTAGCACTTCTAGCTAACATAAAATAGTGGTCTCTTTGTCCAAGCACAAGGCTAACTGTTAAAAGATCATGAGTTCTTGTTTAAGCTCTGTCAGAGACATTAAATCACCTTGATTTGCTTTAACTCAAACCTTCTCCCAGTAGCCAGAGCTGGAAAGGCCAAAACAATTTATGTTTATAAGCCATCGATGATCCTTAGTCCTGAGGTGCTGTGGCACTGTCTATCATGGTTATATTGATACTGCTGACAAGTTTGATGTGGGTGCCACAAGACATCAGTATTTGTGTGTCACTAGAGTTTGAAAACATTTTATTCCCTCTCCTTTTCGTAGTATTAAACTAACACATCACCAAAATGAGTGAAAAGGAAGAACAAGGAGATCCAGCAGATGTCGGTGATCAAACAGAAAATGCAGAATATGACGATGATTTTGAAAATGACCCTGAATGCCTAACTGATGAAGAAGAAAAACAAAACCTTGGTGAAAAAGAGGTATTTGTTACATTAAATGTTGGTTGTGTTATTTAGAAGACAAAATTGAGTAATATTTGGAATCATAGGCACAATCAGTATTGCTTGAAATGTGTAGGTGCATTCACTGAATTTTTACAAGGAGGGTTGTTTGGAATTATAGTGAAAAACATTTCAGTGAACTGGTTATTTTGGTTATAATATCCTTAAAGCAGACAATTCAGTGTTCATTGAAAATGATATGTTTTTTTTCAAAAGTACTTCTGGGTTCCTTTAAGTGTTTGTACAACACTCTTTGTGGTTTTATGCTGTCACTAATCACTTTACTGTTTAGTTAAACTTTGTGCAAATGTGAACATGCAGAAAATGAAGAGACTTGTTAGTGCCAAAAAAGCTGTTAGTTATGACATGCACTATTTGACAGCCTGGTTTAGAATTCAGGTCATTTGTACTGCTCTTCTCTCTCACTGTTTCTTTTCTCTTTCTTTGATAACTGTTCTTTTGTTGAGAGAAGAGACTAGTTTATTTTAATTTTTTTAGAATCCTGAAGAAAATGAAGAGGATATTGAAGCACAAACTCCTAAAGCTGCAGACAGCTTTGAGGAAGACAGTAAGGAAATGGAGGGAAATCCAGATGAGCTTTCAGAGGCAGATGTAAAAGTGAAAATGATATACTCTAGTGAAAAATTTTTGGAATCCAGGGCAGATGCTGAACAGGGGGACCATGAATCTGATGCTGAGAGAGAAAGCTTTATCCAGGAATCCACGCTGGAAAATGAGCAGGAACTGAATGAGGCAGAGGATGAAGAAATAAAGCGTTACGTCTTGGGTAAGATTGAAGAAGCCAACAAAGAGCTGGAAAATCAGGCTCCTGTGGATCAAAACAGAGAACGAAAATTAAAATTTAAGGATGAGTTGGTGGATCTTCAAGCTCCTCCTCCAGAACATGCTGAAGTTGTTAAAACTGACCTTGCAAGAGGAGACGATGTTTCAAGGGGACTGTCTCAGCTGCATATTTCTAATGACATGGGGCAGAAACGCCCATCACTTTCAGCACGTGCTGGCTCAGATGAGGACACAGCAGATCGTAAAATCTTAGTGGAAAAAGATAGAAAGTTTGAACTCTTAAGTGTACGTGATATTGAAAGCCAGGGCATTTTCCCCCCAATAAGTGTTTCTTTTACAGATATTGAAACTCAACAAGCACCTCCAAAATCTTCACTCACCAGTTCTTTTCCTACTGCCCCTCAAATAAAAGAACTGCGCCCATCTAACTCTAAGCAACCTCCAGATTCTGCTTTGAATGCTGCAAAAGATCTGGGAAAACAGAAGAGTCCACAGAAGACTGAATCTGCACACGTGCCTGCGAAAAGCTCCACTTACAGTCTTACTCCCAGACAAAAAGAATTAAGGAAGCAGATAGAACTAAGGAATGAAAGACTGAGGAGAGAGGTAAATATATAGAGAAAAGGAAATCACAGTGACCATCCTATTCCTCTGCTCCACAAAGACCATGTGCTCAGGGTATTTGCTCCATTCTTCCTTGATAAAAGAGGCAGCAATAGTAGTTGTAGTAATAATAATAATAACAATAATTCTCAGGGGTTTGTATAGAATCTCTCAAGAGGCGAAATGAAGTATTTATTTAATATATCCTTCATAAATAGCCCTTCTTCTGTTCTATTTTTCTTACTGCTTTTGCTTCTTGACTCTCTCTCTACCTAGGTTCTGTTACAGTCCCACAGTTTGTGGAACGTAGCACGTGGTGTCACACCTGCACATATTATAATGCAGTGCAGGAAGTTTACATTAACCACAGTAAGGCAGGGGCACATTTGGGTACTCAAGAAGTATGAATTAGGCATTATCATATGGGAGAGTGTTCAGTCATAATATAATATTTACACATCAGAATGACTGTGAGAACCCTTTTAATTCTTTCTCAGCTCCTTATGCAGAAAAAAAAATTATATTTAATAGAGAGTCAGCCTCTGACAGCTGTAATGGGGACTTCAGAAATCTTCACCAGAGAGTTAAAAAATGTAGATGTTTTTCTTCTCTTTGCATTATGATGATACAATACAAAAAGGTAACTTGCTATGTGTGTTGATCTATAAAAAGAGCATGAAGCATGTGCCATTTTTCTGTGCCATGATGTACTAATTAAGCTGGCTAAGTAGCTTCCAAGGTTGCTTTCTATCTGTGGAAATAGCTCTAGCCTGCTTTATTTGAAAAGGTTGCTGAGGCTCAGCTCAGAAATGGGGGGTATGAAATGTGACAAGCAATTGAAGTGTTTTTGTGCACACAAGACTAGATCTCTTGACACCATGCTCTGTGTATTTCAAGTAAAAGGTAGTGTGGTGAGGGGAAGGAAAGTTATTTTCCTAACGGTGTGTGCTAAATTTCTTCCTTTGTTGGCTGCCTTATGGAAAGGTAAGGACATGTTACTTTATTTCTTCATTCTGGAATGGAATTCTTCCATTCCGTGATGGATTTCATAGGCATGAAACATTTCTTGACATTACTGGAATCCATCTGCTTCATTTGTGTGGGGTTTCTTTTATTACAATAAATTAGAAATGGTAAGTTTGGAGGTTATCTGAAAGTTGTGTGTAGGTGGGAGGAACATCATCTATTTGAATGATTTCCGAGAAGATTAGATTTCTCGAAGTGTTGAAATGAGTAGGGATTGTAGCTTTTGTGTCAAAGGGAGTAAATCCTGGTAAAAAATATCCTAATCAGCTTTCTGAAGCATTAATTGAAAACTTTTCTCCTCCTTGTAGATACTTATCATTAGCTAAAATGTAATTAATAAGTAAAAGAAACTTTTCTCAGTATTGTATATATCAGTTCATTTTGTACACTTGAAAAAAGCCTGAAGCTACTAATACTCCTTAAGTAAATACATTACAACTTCATGTCTGAAAAAACCTCCTTATTTATAAGGTAGTGCCTGCAATCCATAGGTTGTTAAGTATCCTTTAGGGTTTAGTGGTCCATCAAGCCTGAGGGCTGCATTCATTTTTAAAATGCATCAATTTAAAGTGATTCTAAGCTAATCAGAGCTATTGGGCAGACTTAATTTTAAGAGTTTTCACCTGATGCTCTTTAAATGTCTGTGAGTTGAGATGTGTCATGGAAATGGAGGTAACCACAAAAAGGATTAGACTGAAAATGTCTGAATATATCACAAACCACAGAAGTGCTCCAAGCAATTTCTTCCTAAATGTAGTATCAGCTGTGATGCAGTCTTCGAGTATTTCTGTTTCATCTGTGTTTTAGTGTGTCTCTCATACAATTCAAATGGCTTATTTATTGCCTGCAACAGTCTCTGAAGATTAAGATCATTCTCTTAAAAACTAAGTTTGTTCACTTTTCCTTCCACTTAAGGAAGAAGAAAGGAAAAGGGAACTAGAAGAAGAGAGGAGAAGAGAGAATGACATAGTTTTTAAAGCATGGTTACAGAAGAAGAAAGAACAACTACAAGAAGAAAAGCGAATTCGTCGTGCAAAACAGCTGGAAGAGCTGAGCATCAAAGTAAGGTCTCCCTAATGTGGAACTGGGATCTATAGCTCTCTTGTTAAATAGGAAAACCAAATTCTAAGCCTGTGTTCTTAGCTAAGTGTATAAAAATTTACATCGATGAGAAATGTTACGTTGTTTTCAGTGAAGAGCTAGACTTGCATGTTTAGGACTTCTCTGCTTGCAGCAGAGTGGCTTGCATTGTAGAAGCAGCATACATGTACTTAACTATAAAATCACAGGGGATACAGTGATGCTCCTATATACCAGGAGAATTACTTGATTGAACCCTGCAGTGAGCAAGCAGCCAGAAGAGTCTTTGGAGTGTGTTCCTTACCATCAGAACTTGTTAGCAAGCAGTTAATGCACATGACCTGACCAAAGCCTGGAAATTCAGATGCTGTTCTAAAGTTTTTCTGCCTTAAAGGGATGGGTTTGAAAAGCTAAATTCAGTACTTTTTTAAACATAGTGCTTTGAATGCTTGCTCATGTAGATATTCTATGCCAGATTAGCATATGCTCTAGTGTGTTTATAAAATTTGTTTCATAGAGGGGACATGCCAGCAGAATACAAAAAAAATTATTATAATGTGATTATTATAAAGGTCATTTACTGATAAGCCTTGTGTATATGTGTCTTTTTTATTAACTAGGAGGGGAGCAGGGATCCAGAAGAAGCCTATAGGTTATGGCTTAAAAAAAAGCACCAACAATACGTGAGAGAAAAACGGATAGAATTTTTGAGACGCCAGACTGAGGAAGTGCCCTTCTTTCCAAGGGCAGAGGAATGCGACAGAGCTTTTAGAGAGTGAGTAGGGTCATTCCTGAGGAACCATGTTTGAAACCTTCATAGTCTGTCAGGTCGAAACTGTAGCTATTGTATGGTACATCTTTGCTGCTGAAGTCTTCATTGTTTTGGAGGGGTTTTTTTTGCATGAACATGCCCTTTTAAACTTACACCCTAGCAAAACTACTTCATCAGTCCTTGATGTTGCTTGTTCACTGCTGTGAAATTACTTGTCAGAACCTGAGCTGAAAAGAGTGAATTGCTTTTGCTAAAAAAGGGATCTTCTCCCCAAACCCTTGTTGCCTGTTCTGGAGCAAACTTGGGTTGTTTAAGTCCATTAAATGAGATTAAGTTAATCCAGTTTAACAAAATGGGGGAGGTAAATGGGTGCAGAAGCAGGGGAATTGTAGTGGGAAAGTAGTGCTTCCTGTGTTTGGATGTGGCAGCCTTTTAGACTGTCTCAGCCATGACACCCAACAAGCCAGGGTGGGCTCCAGTAAAGCGGGGGGCAAGTCTCCTTGGAATGGATGATGTAAAACTTGAAACTGCAACTGCCAGTACTTCTGGTCCTCTTTCTTTCTCCACAGCTGGCTGAGAAGGAAGAGAGAAGAGAAACTTGCAGCAGAACTAGCTGCTAAAGAGAGGGCCAGGCAGCTTCGATTAGAAGCCAGAAGAGCAAGACGGATGCGGAACATGCAATATATTTAGTTCAGAGCCAAAATCCTTTTGCTTCACAGACCATTACAGTTGAGAATTTGATGTAGCCACAGAGTTCTTGGTGACAATCTTCTTAATTTTTATGGCTTGAGTTTTTGTTCTTTACAGCTACTGACTTTTTGTGGTGTTTTTAAAGGTTTTAAGCAAGTTTAACAATTACCTTCAGTGACAATGATTTTCCTATCTATTTATTTGTAATTTAGTTGAAAAGCCTGCTTTAATGCATAACTCAGGGATCTTCTTGGTTTAACCAAATCTAAATGAGTGCAAGATCTATATATGAGGGTGGCAAATACATTCCCTTCTTTAAAAGGCACTTTATACTCAGCTCCATCATGGATTCCTGGATGCAGGCTACTGTGTAAAATGTTGAATATGTGGTGGATTAATATTGCTGTTTGATGCTGCTAGTGATTAAGACTGTGCAAGGTGTTATGTTGTTGGAAAACAATGTTTCTTGTACCACTTCCTATTGATCTGTTGACCAGCTCTAGGCCAGAGGACTGTGTTCTTTTAGGTTCCTGGAAAGTGGTCATTGAAGACTAATGTGTACATGAATGTGCAACAGGTTTTGAAACTTACTTCTGTGAGTCATATTCAGTAGTTTTCTATTCAGTGGAATTAAAAGCTTGTGCAAATTTTCCAGCAGTAAGGAAGCTAGGTTCCTTATATAAATGTCAATGTTTATTATAATAAATTTAGCAAACAACATCACCTTACCCAACTAAATTGTGAACTGTTGATAGAGAACGTGCCAAAGTCACTCATGAAATCAGAAAGTTAGTGAAAGAAGAGGAACATTCTGTCTAACTATGTGCCCCAAAAGATTTCATGATCCTGGCATTGCTCTTATATTTTTCCACATTCACAGTGTTTTCTGGGAGTACTGCAACAGACAGAAGTGTAGTAGATGCAAAGCAGATTTGCTGGTAGTATTTTTCTCAGTTATTTTTGAAGCTATTTACAGGCATATTGAGAGCATTGGTGTTAGACTGGAGGCTGCTGTGTTGCAGCTTTTGCCAGCATAGAGATCAAGCATGGATACAAAATGAAAATTTCACATGCTAATGAGACACTGAAGTAACAGGTGCCTTCCTCCTTCCAGTACCTTCCCCTGACACCAAACATAAGAAGAGCTTCCTGTGTCTAGCAAGCAAATCCAGGCGGAATGTTTGCAAAGATTCACACACACCATCTCCCTAATTGCAGAAAACTACAAAAGAAGTGCTTCTCTGTTCATTGCCTCACACCAGCAGAGTGGAGGGTTTTACAGTTCAATGTCATACAGCTCCTTTTATGCTACAGAAAAAAACAGGGTCAGAAATATGACTTCATTTAATCCAAAACTACAACTTGAAAGCAAGCAAAGGAAGTTTAATGTAGCCTTCTCCATGCAAACCAAACCAGAGTCAGCAACAGCAAGAACTTACAGCTTACATATTCTGATCATGGTATGAGATTCAAAGGAAAATAGGGTGAAAGCAACCATTTCAGGAACCTTTTCCCTAAACTAGACAGCTTCACATGGTAAATTCAGGGGTCAAACTAAGAAACTTAAATAGGCTTCTTTGGATTTAGCAGATTGTCTCTGAAAAGTTCTCTTCAAATCTATGTCAAGAACTTCAAATCTACATCAAGATTATAAAACCACAGAAGTAAAAAAATACTTTTTTTTTAACAGTACCTGTGCAAACTTAGTGCTTATCTTCATCTTCCCATAATACCCAGGAAGACCTTGGACAAGGACTGAGTCCTAATGCCAGGCCAGGCTTCAATGCTATGTACTAAAGGAACTACATCAGTCTGCCTTTGCTGAGGATCAGCTATGCAGCAGCTTCACTCTAGAAGCTGACACAATGGAAAAGCCATTATTTCAGCTCTGTGGAAACACAAGAATAATCTCACCCCACAGAGTTTTCTAGAATCCACTTGAAACCAGTTACTACTTATATATTATAGCTAGAGTTCATTCAAGCTTCATCTCCTTCTTGACAGGAGGGCTGACACTGCATATACTCTTGCTTTCAGAACTTACAGCTATGAAGAATCATTTCACATAGTCCTTTTTATAACTAAATGTAAAAGGTTGACCATAGACGTGGGGACAGTTCATCACCTTGGCCAAGATTAAAAAAAAAAACCATGTAACTGACCATTTACCATTATTTTTAAATTCAGACATAACTGATCAGCACTTCATTTGCTTTGGTATGGTTACACTTCTGTCTCCCTCTAAGGGGAAATTCATTAAGATCTGCTAGTAAGACTATAAACATAAAATAGTCAAGAGCATCTCTATGCTCTACAAACTGGACCAGAATAACATTTTTTGTCTTGCCTTTGTGTAAGAAAATAAGTAGCTTTCCAGATTGAGAAGTAGTAGAAGTATCCCAGAGACTATGGAAATCCTGTCAGTCCCTAACTTCAAGAGGTAGAGAAGCAGAAACAGCATAATTTCCAATGCTAAACCCACCCACTATGGAAAAAAGACAAAGGGAAGCCTGCTGAACATCAGCTATTGTAGTTCTTCAGGAAGAGTGCATGTGCAGCTGCCTTGGCTGGGCTTTCAAAGGGCTATCAGCTCTCCTTGACAGTGATTGCAACAATTGAAGGTTACATCTTCATATCTTGTATATGGGTGAAACCTTCCGATACTTTTCTTTGTGGAAAGGAAAGAAGATGGAGAAGTCTCAGAAAAAGAAACTTCTGTTGCTGTTTCTGGACGTGCAGCTGGATCCAGTACACGTAGCATCTAAGGATGGAAAAATTGACACTGAAGATATTTTTATGTAGTTTAATGGGATTTTTCCTTCTCTAAGAACTAGGAAGGATTTCTGCTCAAAAGCCATTTTCCATTTTTTTTCCAAGTTGAAAACGAAATACCCGTTTACCCGGAACCTTAATATAAGGATTAACATGTATCAAGAGTTCTTACCATTTCAGCCATTTTCTCAGCAGAGGTATTGCAAAACTCCACAGTTGTTGAAGTCTTTTTTGGACTGTTAGTGTCAACATTTCCTAGAAGATGTGAGCTTACAGCTTTGGCTAGCTTACAATTCACAGCTGCTAGCTCTGTTGTAGTGTAAGGCTGGGCACTAGGATAGTATGTCTGTTGTCTCCCCCACTGAAGAGAAACCATGAGCTCCTCCAGCAGCCTGTGCAGAAAGGAAAGAAGCACTGTTACTGGGGTCTGTATGCTATACTGTATAATCAGCACCCAGCACACTTCAGAGGAATTGTCTCTTCCCAAGCCTTACTGCACAAGCTAAATCTTAAACCAAAGAAATGGACAAAAAAAGTATTTAAGAACAAGGAGACAAATGGGCTATTCTGCAAGGCAAGGCCTCACTAACATAGGACATTAATTCTGGGAACACTGATTTGACATCTGGCAGAATTGGCACTGTAAAGTCCATGTAGGTAGAAGAATCCGTTCTTTGGTATTTTGATATTTTGGAAGGAAACAGAGTAGACTTGAAGTCAAGACAGTAAGTGATTAAAGAGAGAAAGCCTGAAGTCATGAGGGATGTCAGTTCCACAGTTTATTACCCCTAAGACCTCAGACCTCTAGGGAATGAAGATAGAATTCTATTACTTTTGCTCTTTCAGCTCTAAGACTGAAAAGTGACCGTACTATACATCAGCATAATTGATTTTTGTTGAATATCACTGGAAGAGGGAAAAGCTATTTGATTCTCCTCTAGCCTAAAATAAACTGACGAAAATGAAGTTTGCACAGAGGTAATCTGGACTATAAAAATCATACTTGTGTGTATCAATCATCTCTTGACGGAACTGATCGCGTTCATTCAGCAAGTCCTGGATTGCACTTTGTGCATCCCTGGTTTGGCGCTGAAGAATTGCTCTGGTATTGGTCAGTTCATCAGCCATCACCCTGCAAAAGAAATCTCCAGTCAGTAGTGCAACTGGACAGTTTGAAAGTCACCTTTTTTCTACTTCAGACCATCATTTGTCTGCTCAACGTGAGGACTAAACTGCTGTTCTCTGTCCCCTCCCCCATGCAGAGCCTATATCAACCTAATTAAGAATGATTTCTGTTCAACTACAGCCAACACCAGTGCAAGATTATGTTTTGACTGACTGAGTTTAAACAATCTTAGGTCACTTAATACAAATCTAGTATTAGACATTTCAAAATACCTTGGGTAAGTGTACATGGTTGACAAGGATCCTGTGAAAGAAAAAGCTAAATATGTTTTTCTTTTACTAACAATTCTCACAAGTATGCTGTAATCACATCTGTTCACTCATCTCTAAAAATGACAGCTATGGCTATGGACTGCATTCATTTACCTCTTTGCCTTTCCCAGGGGCAATCACCAGATGCCAGATACAAGTATTTAAGAGCTACACACAAGACAGCTATTGTCACATTTTGCTATGCCATGATGCTTGGCACTGACCCCTCCAGCAGGCATTTCAAATGCCTGTGATATTCCAAATGCAAAAACCAGAATGACATTTAAACAACCACCTGTTAGAAATACCAGATAAAAATGAACCAGAATGTTACAATATTGAAGAGTGTTACTTTAAGCACATTGCTGAGACTCACAGCCCTGATCTCAGAACTCCTCATAATGTTAAAAAACCCAAGTTTGCATAGTAATTCTTGCTCAGCTAGGATTTGCAAGTACCATTACACCCCATATGTTACTCAAGTTACCATTCACCCCATATGCTGCAACTTCTTAAGACCACCAAATTAAAGGGAGGAGACTGTATCCTCTTGCCATTTCCTTCAAGCAGTAAGGTCTTTTGCGATACACATTGAGCATCATAATTCAGTCAGTTATATCCAAGTATAGTAGAAAATTCAAAATCCTAGAATACTACTTAGGGATCTGGTAAGACAATTAAACTTAGCGAGTTTAAAGTCCAATCCACTGTCAAATGAGATTTTGACTTTCAGACCAGCTTTTAGGATTAGAGAAGTAACAGTAGGGTTCTGAGCAGTAACAGAACCAGTATTTCATAAAGAGGTCCCCCTACTCTTTCTTTTATAGTAGATCCCTGACTTGCTATAAGCAGAGCTCTTAGCCACATCAGCTTCTTCTCAAATTAATGATTGTATCATACTGGGGGGGTTGGGAATGAAAATCAAGCTAATTACCTTTAAGAAAAGTCAGCTGCCCTAGAAGACATTTTTAAACCCTAAACTGCATGCAGTTTTATCAAAATTAAGAGCTTCTCTTGCTATGTTGACAAGAATTGAAGCTGAGATTTTAGGAGGCTTAGGACTCACTGTATTACCTCTGAAAAGCAGGACTATTCAGATTTACAAGGAACTTACTTTCTTTATACCTTTTCTGTATTCTCAGATTTCATAATAGGTGTCAGTATGGCTGTTGTGGCTGTCCTCTGCACATGTAAGCACACTGCAATGAGTGTATGTGATGAAAGACTGAAGGGGAATGCTGTTAGGACAGCTCCATGAGAGGGAATACCTGCTTGCTAGGAATTTGCTTCTCCACACATCACATTGTATAGACATGCGCTCCAATTGTTCGGACAGCTGAGCCATATTCCGGCCCAGCACTTCATTTTCTAGGATGAGCTGATTCTTCTCACGAGCCATCCGTTCAAAGTGATACTGCAGGTCATCCCCAACAGAAGCAACAAGTAACTTCTTCAGCTCCCGATTGACCTAGAATTAGACCAGACTCTCTTGTAACTATCAATAAACACTCCTACTTCCAGAGTGCAGTGCAAGTTATTGGAAATTGCTAACAGTAAATTGCCTTTCTCTTCCAGAATGGGACATATCCAGGCAAGCATAAACATTTGAGCCTAATGCATGTCCAACATATTCTTGTTTAAATTCCAATAGTCAAAGAGGAAGAATGAAAGCTTGCTGCAGGAAACAAAGTAGTATTCAACTCCTGAATCAGTAAGATAACAAAGGATTAGACAAGACATCCACATGTATATGAAAATTATAGTCAACCCTTCTACGGCATAACATATTTCACTTAGTGATTAAGGAGCAAAGTCTTTCCTCATGAAAGATTAATTTCCCTACAGCTATCTAGTGTGTTTCTCCCAGCTAAGTCTTTGACTCTTTCATCTGTTGTCAGAGAAGCAGCACTGGAATACTTTGATGTACTTCTACTCTATATCTTAGCTGATAAGTTCAAAAGGGAACCTATTTGTTTCAAGGCTAGAGTGTCATAGCAGTTCTCTTTGGTCACATTCACAAACTGTTTATACAAACCAAAACAGTTCAGCTGTGTGAGAGAAAACACCTTTCATTTCTTACCTCTGTCTGTATACGCAGCTGATTAGACAGACCTTCTTTATCCTGTAACAAGCGCTTTTCTGAATTCTTTAGCTTTTCAATTGCATTTTTCAGCTCTGTCTGTTCTTTCTTGGGATCTGTGGCTCCATCTGACTGATGGAATGTGTCTCCTTTATGTCCCACAGATTTAGCTACCTTAGCATTTTTAGTTGGAACAACATGGGTGATAGCTGCTTTGGGGACTAATATTCGAATAGCTTCAATCTCCACTGATTTATCAGCATGTACTTTCCCCAGCTGCAGAACTCCGGGACTCAGGGTAGAGGCTGTCTTTTTATGGGGGCTGTGGTGGATGTGATGGTTTGTAGTGTTGGCTCCAGTGATTACTTCCACTGATCCAGCTGTTTGCTCTGTTTCCATGCCATCTCCAGGTCCTCGAATGGGTGCTGAGGTATCATCAACTGAAATATAGAAATTTTGGAGGGAAAGTTTACCACCTTTCACTTGGTTATAGTGTTATTGTAAGTCTTCCCTTAATTTCTGGACTTCAAAGTTACAGATTTTAATTGTACACCGCATGTGTCAAATAGTCCATTGCAGCAGCAATTATCAAGCACAAGTCAGAAAACCATAGAACGGTTTGGATTGGAAGGGACCTTCAGGATCATCTAGTTCCATACCCCTGCTGTGGGCAGGGACACCTTCCTGTGGACACCACCACACTAGACCAGGTTGCTCAGGGCCCCATCCAACCTGTTCTTGAACACTTCCAGGGATGGGGCATCCACAACTTCCCTGGGAACCTGTTCCAGGGTCTCACCACCCTCACAGTAAGCCCTTAGTCAAGTAAGTCCTTACTCAAATGTGCATTACTCATTAGCAATAGCAGTACAAGACACAAACATTGATCTGAATTGCATTAATTTTAATTTCCTGCTGCCATACAAGATTAAATACAGACACAAAAAAGAGCTTTCCTGGAAAAAAATTCTTGACAACACTACTCATAGGCTGAAAACAAAATCAGGTTTTGGGAGCTGACAGAATCAGAGCAGTTTCATTTTAAAAGCAAGAAGCAAATGAAAAACAGCTATTAGCCAGACAGCTACTGACACCTTAAGAAGTTTAGCAGACTTTCAAGTACTAACGTGTTTTAGTTGCCCAAGTGAAGGTTTAAGAAAAGCCAACAAGCCAGTTCTGCTCCATTTCTGAACTACAGACTCCAGTATTGTTCCCAGTAATTCTGCTCTATAGTCCCCAATACACATGACATTTACTGAAATGAATTTTATTTAAGTTCACTAAGTTTTCAGCTGAACGAATTATAATTGTAGTACAGTTTCCTCTCAGTGGGTGAGATACAAAGTTTCTGAGGACATGGCTACACATACTGCTTTTTTTCTCATACTGCAGGCAGTAATGTGAGCTTGTGTCCTTTATCCAAATAAATCTATCCTAATATTAATGGTTTCAAAAATGCTGTAGTAACACCATTATATTGCCTTACTTTCAAGTTTGCTGAATCAGTACCAACAGGTTCTAAATACCAGAGGAGGCTGTCAGACAAGTGTACAGACAGATCACAGGTCAACAGTGACAAACTTATTTTGCAATATAGAGCTGCATTAGAAAAACTACATTCAATTGCTCTTCCATCCAGGCAGCTCTGGTTTTCACTGCAATGATGAAGTCACAGAACTACTTCCTCATAGCTACATAAATGGAGTAAGTTTAAATGAATGGAGCCTGGTATACAATGTAACTCTGGTATTTAGAATTCCAGTCAAAGTACTTTTTAATCCAGTCTGCTTAGAGGTCATATGAACAACCTACCTTTTTCTAGAGATGTCATTTTCTCTTTAGCGGACAGCTCTTCTTAAATAGGTAAGTCTGAGGAAGAAATGAAGAGGGGGACAAAAAAAAATCTTTAGCAAGGTAGCCACAATAGTTAATCTTAGGTTATCCTATTTTCTAGTACAACCTCTAAACTCCAGGTCAGTAGCACAGTGAAAAAACCCACACCAAAACAAAGGAGAAAAACGCAAAATAATAAAAACTACACCAAAACCCACAGAGTTAAAAGGAGAAGACTCTGAGACTTCTGGCACTTGTGTCTTTTTTCACCAAGAACTGCACTTCAACTCCTTTGTGTTGCTCCTCATCTTGTTCTAGTTTCCGATCCTCAATTTTTTTTTCTGGTCTCCCTCCTTTTTCCAGTGAGCCCTCATTTTACCCTTTAAAAGCCTGTAATGCTCCCAGGGTACAACTGCATGACCACACCGAGATAACGTAAAATAATCACAGAACCACAAGAAAAGGAAATCCCACACTGTGCATCAAGCAGATCAAGAGGTGAGGAGGAAACAATGGCAACTGCACAGCTGCACAATTCCTTCAGTCCTGCCTGCTAAAACAACCTTTTTCATAGGGCCAATTCTCAGTCAAAGGAGTCAGTGCCCCGAGTGGGTGCACATGGTTAGTTTAACCTAACAGCAACAGCTGAGCCCCAGTTTGTTCCAAACCACCATCCTGTCCATTTTCTCCCTCATCCACCAAAGGTATTGACCATTGCCACCTGCATCCACAGGCCCATCCACTCTCAATTATACAAGTCACTCATCCTTCTTTTCTAGGGTCTGTCTCTTAACTACGTTAGTTTGAGATCAGTATGCCCCTATTTTGTTTGGCTGGCTTTTTTTCCTTGAGTTCTCCCCATTATTCAAGGGATATTTCCAGGGCCCTTGCTTCCTTTCAGTGTACCACTAACCGAAAAGGTTTAACTACAGCATTTTGACTCCCATTGCAACAGCTCTCTGTCTTAAAAGAAAATGGCAGCAGTGAGCACACTACTACTTTTGGGTTTCTAGATTAACGATTTGTTTTGTGTCAGGCAGGTTTATCTTTTGTGATGAACAGAAGACAAGAGAAACACCTTTTCCTCCTTGAGCTTTCTCAAACTACAGATACAGAAATGTCTCACCATCTGTTGTTTCTACAACTGGAGTTGTGTGTTTGCTTATTTAATAGCCATTAGGTGTTAATCACCACTGCTGTTCGTTCCTTTTGATTGAATATGTCTATTTTCTCTTGATGAGAAAGAGGAGGATGAAAGCGTAGCTGCTCAGAAAGAGGCAAGAATACTCAACGAAAGGCTGATTAGGAGCATTTGGGCTTATCCGCTCCATCAGACATGACCCTGCTCCTTCAGAGTTCACTCTAGAATAGTGGCCAGTTACGTGCAGAGGCAGTGTAAGCCTCCCACCACATCCCCCTCCTCCCACATCTCCGCAGGCAAGACTCCCTCACTGGTTGCATCATTACCCACCGCACCTCTCCGCGGACGCCGAGCCCTGCAGGACCCAGGGCCTCGCACAGACACAGCCTGCCCGCCCGCC
>VWZT01002467.1:178589-195495 GCA_013397055.1 Pachycephala philippinensis | reverse complement strand
GGGGCGGGCCAGGCATCGCCATCGCCGCCGTCATCATCCTCATCACCGTCATCGTCATGGTGAGCGGGGACACCGGGCTGGGGCAGCGGCGGCTCCGCGGGGCACATCTCCTCAGGGCCGCGGGCGGGAGGTGCCACCGCTGGGACGCGCCCGGCCCTTGGCCGAGGGGCTCGTGGGTTGCAGCCGGGGGATGTTTTAAGGGGCCGTTCGGGCTCATTGGTGCCCAGCTGTGGGGAAGCTGCTGGTGCCACCCCGGAGCCGCCCCGAGTTGGGCATAGGCTGGGCCAGGAACTCGGGAGACCTAGCGGGAAGGCAGTGGTGCATTTTGAGGAGGGAGTACGTTTCAAGTGCCGCAGTCTTTATTCTTGGTTGGATCTACTGTGTAGTAATGCAGGACAGATGGCAGGATGTCATTGCAGGGGCGGTAATAAAAGAAAACCAGTCTGCACTTTAATATCGGGGAAAGGTTCTTCACCCAGAGGGTGTTTGGGCACTGGAACAGGATCCCCGGGGAAGTGGTCACAGCACCAAGCCTGACAGAGTTCGAGAAGTGTTTGGACAATGCTCTCAGGCACATGGTGTGACTCTTGAGGCTGCCATGTGCAGGGCCAGGAGTTGGACTCGACAGTCCTTGTGGGTCCCTTCCATCGTAGCTTATTCTGTGAGTGTAATGGAACTCAGAGCTGAGTCCCCTTTGCCCAAGATGGTGGGCAAACCCCAGTGTTGTAGAGCTGATTAAAAAATCAACAGCTGAGTTGCATTTTGAACTCAAACTCATATGCAAGACACATGTAGTCTGGCAGATGCACCTGCTGGTGGGTCCACCCTTAATTCCCATCTCCAGCGCCTCAAGATTTGCCCCAGCCCCTCCAGCAGCTTATTTTGCACCTTGCTTTTGGAACAAAAACTCAAGATCAGCATTTGCCACTTAAAAAGAAATGCCGTTGTTTGTTTTCAGATATAGGGGTTACAAGTGTTTTGTTTAATCCAGGTAAAACCGTAATTTTCAGTTCCCATGTTGAATTTATTCATGTCGGCAGAAGTCCTGCTTTGTGAGTTGTACCTTAGGTAAAGCATTTGCGTTGTTGTAGTTGACTGTCACTGAGTTTGACATGTCTCTAACCTCCCTTTATTTCTGAGGTGACACTAAGCTAACTTCTTTGAAGCATTGTGAAATCTTACAGCAACTCTAACAAAATGTTTTGTGGCATATTTGTTTAATTTCGTTTGAAAAGCCTTCAGTGATAGGAACTACATGATCTGTTGACATAATTCCATTGCATGATGATTTTTATAGGTCACTGAGGCTTTTTTCCTATTATATTCTGTGCTGGAAATGATACCAGTGATTATTTGTTCTGTCCTTGGTGGGTTAAAGATATTCCATTTTGTCTTTTATGTGTAGAAGTACTTAAAGATTATAACTTTGCCCTTTCCTCATTTCACATTTTTCTTCAGTAAACAAATTTTGTTCTTTTAATATTTTCCTACTGGTAACTGTGGTTTTAAAATTTAGCCATTTTCCCCTCTGCCTGTAGTTTTCTCTAAATGTTGTGTTTAACCTGTAGGTTTCTTCCCAGCTTCATTGTGTTTCACTGCTGCCAAACAGAGCAAAGTATTTGTTTCTTGTGGTTTAGATCTTGATATTGCCAAATTTACCTTATTTTTTTTCCTGAACTGTTTTGAACTCTCGCTCTCACTGCAACCTGCTGTAACTATCAGATTTCCTGTGGTTTTGTTGTCTGGCCAGTTTCTCCCCTTGTATTTGAATTTTTATTGTAGTACTTTGCATTTGTTTCTGTATAATTTTCAGATTATTGTTCTGAGTTCTGCTTCTGAGCTGCTTGCAATCTTTCCCACCTTAGTTGTCAGCCCAGATTCTGGAAGTGTGCTTTCTCAGTTCCATTTTCAGTGTAGTAAGAAGAATCTAAAATAAAGCAGGTGCATGGCAGATCATTGTGGAACACCATCTGACTCCCAGTTGGCAAGGGAAGTATTCCTAATTACATCTTCATATGATAGATGTAACTGCTCTTTAGGTTAGGCCATAATGCCTTACTCAGCTTGCCAGGTTCTCAGGTGACAGATTAAAAGCCTTATCAGTTACCTGTTTGTCACAGCTGTGGCTTCTGCCTTGCTCACTGTGTCAGAAAAAGATTTGTCCTTGACAAATTTACGTTATCTGCTTTTTATTATTATATTGTTGTCTTAGACCTTCCGTGATCAGCTACTTAATAACTCGTTCCATAATCTTCCCAAACACTGCCTTTCTTGTCCTTCTCCTGTGCCCTGGCACCTTTCTTCTCTGGCCTTTCAAGTGTTACAGAGTCCTGGTTGTTTAATTTATACTTAAAAACCCACTAATTTTTCCACTCACGTACCCTTCATCCCAACAGTTTCCTAAAATGCATTAAGAAGAATTTGGCAGCTGGAAGATGATGGGAACGTAGATGTTTGGGAATGAGTGCTACTCAGTTAGGTATAGACACAGGATCCTGGGAAAGGGCTAAGTTGTGTGACTGTTGGATGCCATGACTTTATGCACCTGACCCATCTTAAACCTTTTCTCAGGAGCAAAACCAAAATATAAAAGAGGCCTTCTGGTGGATTCAAGGACTGATCTGCAAGCTGGATTTTAGCCTCAGGATTTTAATCAGATTCAGAAAGTACTGAATTTTGTGTTAGAAAGTTTGACCAACCCTTAGTACTATGTTGCTTCCACCTAATCATATAGCTTGCCTAAGTTTTAACATGCATACCTACTCAGAAAAATACTGTTACAAATCATATCGTGGCCACAGAAGAAAAAAAGGTAATAACTTTTAGTGGAATCAGTGTGGAGTGTATTTGTGTCAGACCCTGTACTCCACTCATGTGCAAGCAGTGCACGGGAAGTGGTTGTGTGCATTGTAGAGCTGGGCAGGCTTATGGCTGTGGTGGCAGAAGCTGAGGTAAAGGGACAATGTTCTGAAATATCCTGCAGTTTTTTGTCTAACAGCACTTTGGCTTTACAGCCTGCTTATCATGGAGAACAGCTCTCCTTGTCATCAAATGGCAGTATTTCAGATCAGTTCTGGTGCATTCTGGTGTCTGGTTTGTAATTGTGTGAGACATGGCTGCTGTGGACAGTGAGCAGTAAATTCCCAAAGGGAAACCTGCTTTTCTCCACCCAAGATGTGTTCTCCCTCTTGGCTGTTGGAATGCTTTATTATTCTCTAATGGTACCTTTTGTGTCATCACATGCAGAGATGTATTTGTCCATGATCTTAGCAGCATTAGTTTCTTTTGATTCATGAGTTTGGTGTACTCTGACACTTGCAGGTGTTCCAGATACAGAAGTGCAGCCTTTTCCAGAGAACAATGGGCTCTGTACGCCACAGATCCGGAGCCTGATTGCTCTGGAAACACTGCACATAGGCGCAGTAAGAGGATTTCCTTTTCTTCCACCCTTTGAAACAATTATTGTTACCCCTGCAGTCTGACAGCTGCATTCTACATTACAAAGACTCTTTGAATAACAGGACAGACAAATGATTCCCTTCTTGTCCATAAGGAAATCAAGGCACATAAAAGCCAGATGACTTGTCTAATTGATGCCATCTGGTTTTGATCTTGTGGATGTAGAAGTACACGGTTAGTAGAATTTAAGTGTCCAACTACCTTAGTTCTTTTTGCAAAGTTAGGGGAAAATATATATGAAATTGGCTCTCCTGGTTGCCAGAGCTTGCAGTCTTGTAATTTTGACAAAAATCTTAAATATATCAAGGGATGAGCAGTTCAACTCATTTCAACAGGAAATTTGACAACTTGTGTGTTACATGTTTGCTGTAATTTATTATTATCATCAGTTCATTAGTAAAACCCACAGCTTGGAGAATATCAACATGGAAATCATCAGTTTAAACAAGACAGGGAAGAAAAATGAGACTTTTTTTTTAAGAGCTTTGATTCTTCTGTGGAAAATACTTGTTTCCTTTCTTGAAAATAGGTCTTAGGAAACAAATCAGGAATTTCTAGAACTTGACAATGATAAGTCCTGGATTTTCGTGGTGTGTTCAGATTTTCAGCTGAAGACTTTATAAAGGCAGAACAGCTCATGGGGCTGTGTTGGTTTACAGGAGTTTCACTTGGGACCCAGTAATCTCAACCATACTGGATGAGCTTGTAAAATGGAATAGTTTTGGTGAAGATCTGTCATTCGGAACTGATCATATAAACAGACTAAACTCCTTCCTGCAAATAGACTTTCCTGAACAAGTGCACAGTTATAAAATAACTTTTCATAATTTTCAAATTTCATACTTCCTGTTGCAAAACAGTTGCCGTTCCAAAAGGGAAAAAAAAAAGGCATTTTAAACTCTTCCAGGAAAAGATGCAATATCTCTACAAAAGACACTTTCCTAATGCTTGAGAAGTTTTGCTTCTTTAGTCTTAAAACAAGACTCAGTTTCACTGGAGTGCCAGCTGGTGGTTACACTGAATTTTTCTTAGCTGATCCTGTCAATTGTAAGCTTGCAAGGCAGAACCAACCACAAAGACAAGTCTCTGTACTTAATGGCCGACTCTCATTTGCAGCATTTCATCACAGGTAAAAGAAAAATTGTATGCAGTGTGAGGAGAAAATAAGCAAAATTCTATCAGGTAGCCTCTAACTACTTATTGCACGGTGAGTCTTCCTGTGAACATCAGGGGTATGTCATGGTTTCTTCTTGAACTGGTGATTCCAAACAGTGGAAATGCACTTCTTCGGCAGATAGGCTGTGTGCATTGCAGAAGATGTAGCTGATAAAATAACAGATTCTTTGGCACTCTGTCAGGCAAGTGAAAACTGTTTGAAAACCCCCATAACTTTCCTTTGTTCCAGGAGCTCATTTTGGGTTTGATGCTGACATCTTTATGACATTATGTGCTTTATAAAATACCACTCTACAAATACAAAGCTGACAGGTTTAGAATCCATGGGATAAATTACCTCCTACTGTAGCCAAGTCTTGGCTTTGGCTTGCAGAAATTACCATCTCTCCAAATGTAATTTTAGATGCATTGATGGCTCTTCTGATGGAATGGCTCAAGTAGGTGACATTGTGATAGTCAAAGTTACCTAACATTGGGTAATTATAAGTTTGATACTAATCTCCCTTTGTCAGCCAGAGTTGTCTGTCCAGATCCTTTGGGTTGTGGGTACAGATCTTAATAACTGACATGTCTGTCCTAATGGTATGTTGGGTTTATTAAAAGATATATGTTGTCAGAAACTCAAGAAGTTCAGGAATTACTCAGTGATCCAGTGCCAGGAATAAAGAAAAGTTACAAACTTGCAGTTAGCAGTAAAAAATAATAGGATTTGATGACAGGGACGGTGGTTATTTAGAGAGATGTTCCAGGCAGATTTGATATGGGTAAAATTTACACTTAACAGTCAGAGCTCTGCATATTTTGAAAGTACATCTAGATTGTTGTTAATACAGGAGCCCAACTGGTCTGTGTAGGATCTGGAGCAGCTTGGAAGGATGAGCATTACCTTTGGGCAAAGACACACCAAGCTATAATTAGAATCATGGAATCATCATTTAGGTTGGAAGGGATCTCCAACCTGCTCAAAACAGGTCTAACCAGAACAGGCTGTTCCAGTGTGTGCCCTGGCAAGTCCTGAGCATCTGCAAGATGGAGATTGCACACTTCCTCTGGGCTTCCTGTGCCAGTGCTTGACCACCCTCTTGGTAATGCTTTTTTTTTCTAGAATGTGACTGAAATGTTCTATATTTCCACATGTGTCCTTTGCATTTTTTGCTATCACTGTGCACTGTCAGGAAAAGTCTAGATCCATGTTTTTGGTGTATTTCAGCTAGGCAGCTGTAGACAGCAGTAAGGTCACCCTCAGCTTTCTCTAATCTAAGCAGGCTCAGTTCTCCCAGCCTCCTCTCATGTGTCCTGTTCTCCAAACCCTGACTGCCTTGGTGGCCAGTGGCTAAACACTAAAAACTGAACCTTTAGGTTTTTCTGTTTGATAGTGTCTGTTTCCTTTAAGCCAAGGGAGTAGTGACCCTCCAAAAAATGGTTTGGGCTGTTCAGTTTCCCATTTTAGTACCAGTTTCTAGAACCCTATGGTGATCTAGGATATCCAGGTGAGATACTCTGTTAATCATGAACTGGCTGGTAAGAAACAATGGTTGTAGGGGAACACCTATTGCTCTAAATGTGAAGAGAGCTTTTCCATGAACACTGACTTTTAACCGTAATTGTAGCTGCCAGGAATAATCACCAAAAGTATTATTTCCTGAAAGTGATCACTGTGCTTGGCCTAATGCATCCAGACTATTTTGTGTTCCCCTGTGTCATTTTACAGGTGGAAACCAGAGGCCCTGGTGCCTAAGCAACACATCAAGGTCACTCAGTAATGTTATGTGGGTGAGAACAATCCAATCAGCAAAATGGAAAGAAAAAAACAGCATAAGGTTTGATAAAGGGACTAAATTTTGTGTAGCAGGGCTTTGGAATGTGCTGTCACAGTTTAATACTAAGAATGACAGCTTAGCAAGTATTTGCATCTATAATGAGCATATCTCAGATCAGATGAGCACATACAAGAGGTAGGAATTCTTTTTTTTTTTCTCACACTGTATGCCTATTAGAGTTATGTTCCCCGTATGAGATGAACTGTGTGAGGTGCACCTTACAAGTTGTCCTGGAGTGGGCAGCTCTGATACTGGTTTAAAAACTGTGGCATTGGGATTTTTGGAGGCTGGGCATTGAGGAAGGCCACCTGCCCATATGTCTCAGTTTTCCTGTGTGAAAGGACTTCATCACCCTGGCTGTTGTGATCTGTGCTTTATCATTTAGTCATTTCGACCTCCTCTTATGAGGTTACTAATTTTGAGTCACAGTACACTAGGAAGAGATGGCAAACAGAGGTGGCTCCTTACTGATCATTTCAGAAGTGAATTCTTGCGGTTTAAATAAGGCGCTCAACCTCTCCTTGGGCACCAGAGGGTGCTCATGTCTTTGCAAAGAAGCGTCTCTCCTGAGGTGTGTTCCTGAGAGCCTGTTGCATGATCTTTGTTTGCATGGGATCCTTCTATAATTGTAACTACCTTAATTATCTTTTTAAAAAATCACAATTGTTCTGCAGAATACTCTAACACACTTGGAAAGAGAGCCACATATAAGAGAGGGCTACACATGGGGACTGGGGGGAGGTGGGTAGGCGTGCTTGAGGCTGTGTACCTGTTCTTCCACATTAACACTTCACATTTAAGTGTGATGCCTCGCTAAATTTAGTACCCCTCCTATTTTTAGCCTTTCCTTGTATTCTTTCTCCTACTGTAGGGACTGTATTATGCTGTATGTTTTCTAGTTACATAAGAGCAATGCTGTCCTCACCCTGTCCCGTGGTCTCTGTTACAATACACTCTTTGATAACTGAACTGTGGTCTTTTAATTCTGAACACTCCCAAATCACTGGGATGGAGTAGAGGAACTGTGGTCGGGATCCAATCCTTGCAGCTGCTGACATTCTGAACTGGCAGTGTTTCCTGGAGGCAGCTGCAGGAGCAGTGGGCTAGGCAGCATTTTCCCTTTCTGACTTCTTCCCCAGGTGCCTGGTTCCTGTGCTGCAGTGAAGGGTCTGTGGAAGCAGGAAATCAGGATGAACTGACTGACCTGCCTCTGCTATGTTTTTGTCAAAATGAAAGGGTATTTATGACGCCTAAATAGTACAAATATTTTAGCTATTAAATCTTGCTATCCTTCCGTGAAAGGAGTGATGGTGATGATTATTCCCGTTTTACAAAAGTGGGAAATATAGCCTCCTTTTTTTAAAGATGCTGAACATCGAATGCACTAATGCAGGGGGCAGCTGTGAAGGTGGAACTAAGCAATTTTATCCAAACTGATAAAGTGTGACAGTGACTGAATCTCTCAGTCACTGTCTTCATCCAGCAGAGACGTTTGTACTTCTGGGGGATAACATAGTTCAGTTGTGCAAATCTGATGACAAAAGTCCTAAGCTTTGGGAGAGAAATAATCTGTGAATTTA
Organism: Pachycephala philippinensis; assembly: GCA_013397055.1. NCBI lineage: Eukaryota > Metazoa > Chordata > Aves > Passeriformes > Pachycephala > Pachycephala philippinensis. Next base: position 187,460 of record VWZT01002467.1, on the reverse strand, counting down.
GAACAAATTTTCATAAAGCGAACCTGTAAAAATCTGTTAGGATTGGCAGAGTTTGGGAATATGATTATACTTACCCACTTTGCTTTCTGTACCCCACAGAAGTTTTTGATTTCTTACTTTACTAATTGGAAATTGTTGAACAGCTTTTATCATGAGAACTTCTGTTTGCATGTAACTTGTCATTAGTCTGACTTCAGAATAAATTATGACCATGACATCTGTACTAGCTGAAATCTGGATTTAGTCCAATTACCTTAGAATTTGACAGAATCTGAGAAAAAATAGTCAGCATTTGCTTAAGCGATAGTGTAGACAAAATGCTTGCTTTAAGTGCCTACAGTAGAGCAGAGTTGTTTGTCTGCTTCATAGGAGCATAAACAGTTACTAGAACATGACAAACTCTGACTGTTCCAGGGGGATGCAGCATGTGTGGTCTTCAGAGCATTCACACAAACTCCTGGGTGCTAATTGCCCGTGGTATTGGCTGGCTGAAGGACCCGCTCTCCCTTAGCTGTGATTCCAAGGCAACCAGCTATTTCTTGTTAAAAAAGCTTTTCAAAGATTATTATGAGCTGAGATAATCTGGAGATGCTGTAGGCATTATACTACTTTGAAGTGCTGTTGACAGCTTTAGTTTAGGATTTGTAGGTGTTTCCTTTCAAAGCTCTACTTCCAGCTGCTTGTAACTTTCTCAAATTTTAACCATTCTGTGTGAAAATTTCCAGACTGATTCTACAGGAGGTTGAAAATTTCATGGAATACCCGGATAAGAATGTGTGGGGGGAAAATCTGAAAATGCTTCAGAAGCCTAATTAAAATACTTTAAAAAAAAAAAAAAAATCAGCGTTCCTTTGAAAAGCTTTAGTTCTCAAAATACTGGAAATCAAAAGCTGGAAGTTTGCCAGAGGAATGGTTTTCTGTAGAAGAAAATACCTTTGAGTATTGACATCAGCTTAATGTTAGGCCAAGTTTTGAGCCTTTCGGAAATGTTTTTCCTGTAAGTACAATACTGGTTGGATCTTGTGATGGGATGTGCACAGGTAGCTCAGTGCTTCCCTCCTGGGATCACCTGGAGGCATTAATCTCGTGGATGGAAGGAGACACCGCGTTCAGCAGCCGACCATGGCAGCATTAGTTCTGCCACTACTGGCTGATTAAGTGCAAAGCACCTAAACTCTGTACTCAGATGTGATTATGTGGGATGACCTGCGTTGCAAATCGTGCTCTGAGTCAGGAAACAGCTCTGCTTTCACTGAAATCACTGTCGGGCTCTGCTGGAGTTAGTGGAGGCAGACAGGCATGTGCTGAGCACTACTGACTGCTCTTAGAGGAACTACCTGTGATCATGTAATTATGAGTACAATAATATATGCTCCTATCATCTGCAGCTTTGTAAATGTGCATTTAATGGCCACATGTTCTCCTAAATGTAGCTGGTCTTCTAAAGCTAAACCTGGCTGAACAGAGCAGTGAGGAGCAGTATGGCATCCTTCATATGTTTTAGAGAAATTGTTTTCTATAATCAGAGAAATAGGATGAATCCTGTAACTAAGTACTTAACTATGACATGTAATTGCAGAGGATTGAAGTCATTGGTTGAGAATTTCAATTCTTGGTTCTTTGATATGAGAGACTGGGGGAAAAACATGTTAGGTTACACTAATCATGCCTACATGCTTCATAGGAAGCTTACATAATTTACATAATCTAGTAGTGAAAGGAGTTTTCTTGCTTAGTAGATCAACAGAACAGCAAGATAATTTTGCTGATGTGACATGAAATTGCAGATTCCTAAATCTGAGAAGAAAATTTGAGGCTTTCAACCTTCTAGAGCTGTGTTTATCACAACCCCTGAGCATAAGGGGGTGATTTACTGAACTGAGATCCCAGCTGAAAATTCCCTTGGTTAGTGCTACAGGATCAGAAGTATCCCCATGCTACTTGGCAACAGATGGTCCAAACAGCAATAGTCATATGAACATACACAATCCAAAAGGCACCTGAGAAGCGTAGGAGCCAGTAATATTGGAAGTCTGTGGATCCAGAGGATGTAGCACCAGTTGGAGAAGGGTAAACACAAATGCAGTAGAGTGTTTGATTCCACAGATTTCAAATATGATTAAGAATGTTAATAATTTATCCCATATTTGCTTAATTTGAAATAGTCTAGAATTCGTGTGAAATTTTCAATAGGTAGGCTTTGCTTTCTACAAGGAGAGGATAAAAAGAGATATGCTTACAAAATTCATCAGTGAGCTTCTGAATACAAGGCTTAGGTTGAGAATTGTCTGTAGTCAAGACATTGTCATGGAAATTGCAGTTGCCAGATGTTTTTCCTTTTGAAAAGTGATCTTTTGATTTTACTTTTTCACTAAAGAAAAGCCTGTTGAGAAAGTAGTGGGAGGTGCAACAGCAGTGAGGGGGCTGCAAAATTGGAGTTCTAAAAATTATTCCAGCTCGTGTGTCAGAAACATGAATAGAAGAGGAGGAGGAAAATGAGCTTTAAGAGACACAGCTAATTGAGTGCTCTATCTACACAGTGTTGTGGATTTAAGTTTTGCCTGGAAAATATCCTGTATTACATAAACTGTGAAGGTAGAAGACGGCTTGATTAACACAGCTTAATAAGGATGTACTGATGAGAATTCATTTTGGGATCTAAGGTGCACTACAATGCTGAAAATTAGAGCACTTTCTGCCACGCAAGAATGTTCTTTGTTAAATACCACCAGCATCTCTGAAGTCTCTCATTTCAGTCTTGCAAAATTGTTGCTAACATTTAATGGCTTAGCTAGTTCTGTGCTTTTTTGCCTTCCGCTTTTCTTTCACAAATGGAGATGTTTCTTTTAAAGAATTATTGATGATGGAAAATTACTTGTAGTAGGCAGATAGAATTTTATATACTGCTCTCAGTTTGTTTGTCTCAGAAAACCTAAGTTTGTGTGATCGCAGTCTGTTCGTGTGTATCTGACCACTGAGTGTTCCCTCTGGGAAGTTTGAAGTTTACTGGCAGATTTCAGTCAGATTTGGCAGAGGGGTAATGATGTTCCTCCAGGTTTCACAAGAATGAGGAGGGGGAAGAAACCCTCTAATTTGTCTTTTAAGAAAGACTTCACTGTGAGCTCAACCATAGTTGACGTCAGAGAATCCAGGTGGGTATGAGCCTTTGTTAAACACTTGAGCTGAAGAGAGGCTGTGGTCACAACAGTCAGGGGTGAGAAACGTGAATATAGAGAACCAGGCCTCATTATTTCTCATGCTTGCAGAAGTACTTGACTTTTAAAAGAGATTTTTTTAGAGATTTCAATTGTTTTAAGTGTTTTTGAATTTTCTTCTTTAGCTCTATGTCTGCAGAGGATTGTCACATTTAAGAAGTCCTTCCATGAAAGAGTAGCACTCCTAACCCACTGGTTGAGACTGTCTTTTAAGCTAATTGAAGTTAGAGTTTTCTTGTCTGGTGGTCTGAATTTGTGAGCGCTTGGTGCTCTGTGGGAAGTTTGGCATAGTGCAGGGCCTGCACCTGAAAGTGTTCCGCTGAAAATAAAGCAGGGCTTGCCAGATGTTAAAACGGGAGAACAGGAAGGCTAACAAGTCAACCATTTAAAGCAATCCAAGTATTTCTGGGGCTCTTAGGAAAGCGGGTGATGCTGTGACGGTGCTTCTGTCACTGGCCTGTGGGGGGAGTATAACACAGTGAGTAGATGCTTCTGGCTGAAATTCCTGGCTCTTGCTCCTCAGACCAGGAGTTTATCAGTTGCTGCTTTTCATTTGTGCTGAAGTCCTCTTCAGGACTAGGAAGTAGCATTAAATCTGAAGTGGGGATTGGTCTGGAAGACGAGTGGTTGGAGATTTATGAGTTCTGAGGAACTGTTTCAAATAATTTGTCACAGGACTTAGATACCTGCTGTTAGAGGTTGATTGTACATTTATAGGAGTAGCTTCTGGACTTTGGAGGTTGATTATATGTTTATAACAACAGTTTCTAGACATAATTCTGAAAATAATGTTCTTGGTGAAGGCAGCTGGTCAGGTCCCCCACTTCACCCTGTTTGAAAAGCACAAAGCCAACACCTGTCTAAGGAATGCACCAGCACATATGGCGATAGTTGGTGGGGTTTTTTGTAGAAACTATAAAGAGGAAAGATAAAGATGGCCATTTCACTGGCCATTTCAGCTTTTTTGTTGTTGTTGTTGCCAAGCTCTTATATATTTTTTATTTTTTAAATCTTTTTTCTTCCTAAAAACATAAAGTAAGTACATGTTAATGCGTGAGCAGACTACTTGATGTTGGAGTCAGTCTGCCTCATGGTATCTTCACCTGAAATGTTTTAAAATTATTGGTATTCTTTTGCTTTGAAGCTGTCTCATTTTTTTATAAAATTACTCTTGCTCTTCCAAAGTATTTTTGAGAGTGCCACCAACCTGGTTTGACGGGGGAGCAGCTTGTGAAAAAATGTTTCCTTAAAATTGTTGCCAGAATTTTAGGAAGCTTCAGAGCAACTTTTCCAGAAAGCTTTTTCAGTGTATTAGGAGAAATACCCATTTGATGTCAGAATAGTTCCTGTCTGCTGGTCCATCCTGTTCCCAGTGATTTTGATAGAAACAGCTTGTTCTGTGCTTAACTGGAGGTTTTCCCTGCGACAGCACAGGGTTTTACAAAATACAGAACACAGGTATCAGGATGGATCAGATTCAGCTTTTACTGAGGTTTGTTCAGTCTTTTTATTGCTTCATTAGGAGATGATTCAAATTCTTTGATTATTTTTCTCTGTGGTCTGATTTCAGAGTCACTGAGAAAAATCCAAGGAGCAGCAGACAACAGAGACGCACACTTAAAATGTAGCAATACTCTGCATGACTCCTAAAGCTGTAATATGTGGGCAATGGGCCCTGAGCCTGTGTCAGATAATGCCATGCATGTTGGAGTTCCTGACAGTGTGTATAACCTCATAGATACAGGATTGCTAATAGCATGTACAGGTGCACTTTATAGATACCTCAGGGCTTTCTAATTTTAAGAAATATTTTGTTACTCTTTCATGCAAAGTTCTCTTGAGCTGAAAAAAATCAGCAGCTCCTGATTCCCCGTGTTCTCCATTGTAAGATAAACCCTAGTATGAAATTTCTAGTCAAAACCAGAGGAGGAGGACAGAAGTACTCACCTCAGAATAGTACAGTAGTGTGGCTGCCCAGTGGCATCATGAAGCATTTGGAAAAGCAAATACAGATCTATGTTCTGCATAGGTCAGAGGGATAAAGTTGTTTCTCCACCTTTCCATGTGAATTCCTTAGTCCTTGAGCTGCTCTTCTACCACTGTTGCTTCTCATGAAAACCTTTGGAAGATCTCCTTTTGTTTTTCTGTGGGCAGAAGCCTTTTGGAAATCTAAAAGGTTTACAGGACAAGATACCACGTCCTGTCCAGCTTGTTAAGCATTCTGCTTTTTGGTTTTGAGTGTCCTTGGCAGTTTGGTTCCAAACGCACCATTTCCCTCTGCACAGTTTTCTGGGAGCACAGTTCTTTGATGGATGCTTGGATTTAGCTTCTAGAACTTAGTCCTGTGCTAGCTAAGAATGACTGCTTCCCCCATCACTTTCAAAAGTAAGTACAAAATTTAGTGTTTTTAATTCAGCTGTACTTCAATAAGTGTTTCTCATGTGCATAGAGCCATCCTACTGCATATTCACATGTGCCAATATAAACAAAAAGCAAAAGGCAGCAAAACCCACATGCATTTAAATGTTTTTCTGAGCAACTTACAGAAGGAAGAAGAAAAAAACCTTTCCACCTTCACAGTAGGTGAACTCTTGATGTCGCTGATCTCAGTGGTTCTAGATTTTAACATAGAAAGGAGGTGTAAAAGCTGAGCTCAAGCCAGCTATTCTAAAAGTATCAGTATGTAAATGTAAAGTGCATAGTCACTGCTGGGCTTTTTAGTGGTAGTAATTTTTCCACTTATGTGAACATTTATGAAAAAGTACTTCTTCCCCATTAGGTATTGCTTGGTTAATTGCATAGTCATGAGAGCAGAGGCTATGTGTGATTTTAATGAGGGAATGGTACAGAAATGAGTGGAAATTAATTCTTAAAGGCAAGAATTTTCTGAGTTATAATGTACTTATAGATTCACTTGATTTGATATTCCTCGAGCTGTTCAAAGGAATGTGATTTCAGTGGTGACTAACATGCCTGTGCCATTTCCTGGGGGTATGAGGTGCTCTCTGTTCAAGAGCTGCGAAATATTCCCCTTTCAGGACTCACTCTTGGTCTGGAGCACTGTGGTGCATTGAATATGTTACCTGACAGGTCATTGCTGTTCTCTAATCACTCTCTTTTGGAGAGTTTTCTCCGAGTTTCCTTTGTTAGGAGGATTGACAGAAGCTAAGGATAAAACTTGGCTTGCCTCCCATAGTACTTCCTCATCTCTGAGACTCCTTCCCACTTGGCAGTCAGGACACATTAGTGAAGGGGTATATGAGAAGGTTGTTTGCCGTACCAGTTTTGTTGACTGAGTGGTAAACTGATTAAAAATAAATGTTCAGAAATTAGAATTTCAAGGCTGTGAAGGCTTGAAAATGTATTGCGATCCTTACAATGTGTGATGGGAGGAGGAGAGATTTTTGTGTTTGGTTTTTGCCTTCAAAATCCTACTCCATTAAATAGGTAAATAAATATTCCTGTTCTTCTTTAAAAACATATTATATAATATGTACTCACTTTTAAAAACTTACGTTATAAAATTGGTTGGTGTTTTTGATGACTTGGAGTGGCAGTTTCACAGAAATGCCTGGTAAGGGCTTTTCAGAATAAGTTCACCATATCATGACTGTATTCCATATTGTCTTTTATCTGCTTTAAGACTATTTGTATGATTCTGCAATAGTAAGATTGGGGTTCTGCTGTGTTTTAGGTACTTGTTTCGCAGGGTCTTCAGTTTGCTTTTAGTGCTGAATTTCCTCACTTTGCAGTGTGTGCCTCTGAAACAATTGACATGTTCACAAATATAATTTGTTTCCAGTTATTTTTACAGTGTTTCCCATAAGCGTTGAATTTTTTTTCTGATACTGTTCTCTACATGTAGAAATATTTATTGCAATAATTTAATGTCCATACAGCAGAGAAAATTCTAGTTATGGCTCAGGAGAAGCTTTAGAGACTTTGTTTTGATCATTTTAGAAAAATATTAGGTCTCCATATTTTCTGGATACAGTAATGGATTCAAGCTGTCCTGCTTACTGATAGCTTTTTCTGGGTGTTTGGGGGATTAGCTCTGCAGTTTTTCTCAAGTCTAAGTAACATTTATTACCTTGCCTTTGCTTACAATGCCAAAAGAAGATAATACAGAATGGTGATTTCTGCTATTCAGTGGCCAGCAGGGCTTGCTGAATAACAAGTATTAATAGCTCAGGCATTGAGTAAAATCCTTTAAAATGAATTTCAGATGGATCTTAAAACCAAGGTTGTGTTAAAAGGAAAAAAAACCCAGACCAATTCCTCATCATACAAGACACATAGTGCAGTTTCCTTCTGTAAACCTGAGGCGCTGTTGATTGATACTGGTGACTAAGTAAAAAATGTAATGGTGTTTTCTTTGGTTGTTCACATAGATACATTACTTACCTGAGACAAGAAAACATTTACAAGTGTAGGAAGTTTTGCTGAAATGAAAATCGGTAGCTTCTCTGGCAACTGCTAGCTGGAAAATACAGTTTCAAGCAAAGCTATAACATGAAAAAGTAGCATGTAGCTATGCAATTACATGTCTTCATGTTATAAAGAAGCATTGATTAAAGATGGTGCATCTTTTTTATTTCATCCATCACTAGTCATTTTCTGGAGTTAGTACTTGAGAAATGCTCCATCTCTGGAAGTGTTCAAGGCTGGATGGGGCTTTGAGCAACCTGGTCTAGTAAAAGGTGTCCCTGCTGTGACAGGGGGGTTGGAACTGAGTGATCTTTAAGGTCCCGTTCAACCCAGACCATTCTATAGTTCTATGAAACAGGACTGTTTTTCTTTTTAGTCAACCTCTTTGGTAGAGAACTGCTTCTCTATGAAGTCCATTCTTGACAAGATGGTGGTTAGTCAAATTAATTGATCAAATATCTTGTTGTCCAGTAGTGTGAGTGTAAGATCAAAGTTGAAATCAGTCTGCTGACCCTCTGTGGTGGTTTAGTTTGCATCTTTTACCTTTTGTGAGATAAGAATTAGAAGAAGGGCAAAGCAGGCTCAAAACTTTAAAGAATACAAAGAAGTTTATTACTAACAGAATTAAAGGTAATAAAAGAATGATAAAGATTACAACAAACTCTCTCTTTCCCTCTAGCACCCCTCCCCACTTATTTCTCAACTCGCACAAAGGATAACACACATGATTTCAGGTCAGAATTGCAGCTCTTAAGGCTTTTCCATATTTGAAAGAAAAAGAGGTTTTTCTTCTGCTCCAGTGTGGTGTTTCAAACTGTCACTAACAAACAGACCCGCCCGGAAATCTGCTGCCGTGAAATATCTCTCTCTCATGAACTTTGCAGTCTTCCCACAACTGCTATCATGAACCAAGAATGGGGTATTCGTTTTAAGGATAAACAAATTCCAGCCTGGAAAGCAACAACTCTTTTAAAAGTCTCTTACAGCTCTTAAGTGGCTTTACATTGCCACGCTTCTCTTCTGCAGGCTACACATGGAATTCTCTTCCCCCCATGTCTCTGACTGAGAAATAACACAGTTTGTAACATCGGTCTCACCACAGTGTGCCAGAAGCATTTTTAAGCTACGCGCGAAAAGACACGCTGCCGCCCTCTTTTTTCAGTCTCCATCTTGGCTCACGTGACTTGCTTTCTCTTTCTCTCTGACCTTGCAGCCTCCATGTCGAAGG
>VWZT01002467.1:90823-178510 GCA_013397055.1 Pachycephala philippinensis | reverse complement strand
CCCGCCACCCCTCCCGGCTCAGGGACCGGAAAAGAAGAGAGTGACTTCCCCTCACCAGTGCCTCTTATATGCAAAATCGTGAGAAGCGATTGGTCTAAAACCCTGTCCATCAACTCAGTCTCTTCAAACCACCACACCCTCATTATTGCTTATTGCCTATATAGAAAAATTCAGGAGTGAGTTTTGCCATAACACAGAGTTTGTTCTGACTTGCATATCTCCAGAATGATGGCAGCAGCAGTAATGACGCAAACACATCCAGCTCAAGCAAGGGCCGGAAACCAGGCTAAGTCCCTAGGGAGTTCTCATGCTGGATGCTGCACGTAAAAGATGAGCTTAACTCTTGTCAAAGGCTGCAGTGTGTACTGTACAGATAATACAAAAGTTGGAGTAGCTGAGGCTAACAAGGTTTCCCGTGCTGCACAGACTTCTACAGAGAGAAATGGAAACTTTGCATCCTTCGCGGGCACTGTGCTGCCCCCATGGCATGCGTGTTCCTGCAGTACAATCATATCTTTGCTTGCAGTGTAGGGGGTACCGTAAGAGCTGACAGGAGGGTGGGGCATTTGCCATGATGCTCTTGACTGGAGAGGTACTAGTGTTCATCACATTGCAAAATTCTGAATTTGTTCTTCATTATCTCGTTCTTTCCTGCTGCTGCTTCTGTTAGGACTTCAGCCTGCAAAAACACTTAGTCCTGAGTCAGTGGTAACCTGAAGATGCTGGAAAAGTATGATTCTTTTCCTGCTGGTGTTATAGAATAGTCATGGAAGCTCATAGGAACTCTCTGTCTTGTTGCTTGTTAAGTGGTCTTTGTAACAACTGAAATGCTGCTGTTTTCTAGTGTCTGAAGTACTAAAAAGACCCATATAGCTTTAAGTTAAACTCCCAGTGGTTCCTCGGTGTTTGAAGTGTGTAAGAGTACAGATATGTGTAAAGTGTGGAAGTCTGTGATAAGACCGAGCTTGCCCTTAGGAGTAGCAATCAGGTTTAGAGGAGGTGTGGGAATTAAAAATTTAAAGCTCCATCTAACTATTCTAACTATTGAATAACTGATGTTGCATCAATAACTAACAGACATGTACCACTAAGAGGAATGAGAGCTGCACATCCACGTGCTGTGCCTTGCCTTTGTGCTTGCTTTGCTGGGGGCTGTTACCCTCTGAGGACGAGGCGTGGAGAGAAGCTACGCATGTACTTACACTTCTGGAATTGCTGCAATCCATCTCTCTCATCTGCACTCCTTAAGGGCAGAAAATGAGTTGTAAATGAGGTCGGGCTATTTATGCTTTATGTAAATTTCAGGAAGTTAAGTAGTGAATCAACCTAATGTTGTCCTTAACTTGAATATGTTTATCTCATCATTAAGAGGAGTTTAGATATGACTGTTAAGGAAGAGGAAAGTGTTTTCTTGTAGGATGTGTAGAAAATATGCTAAGAGTAATTTAATTGTAGGTGAACATTTTTTTTTTTAACAAAAGAAAGTAAATCAAATACTTTGACTAAGTTGAGAAGTCTAACAACAACTTCTACAGTAGTCCGTGCTTCATGATTGATGAAATCAAGGTAAGTTATGAGATTGTCTGGAAAACTGTCATGATCCAAGTTCTATCCTACTTAAAAGATGATAGCTAAGAAGTGAAAAGATGTCACCAGCTGTGGTAGGCAGAAAATAATACACAGAGTGTGCAAGTCCCATTTACAAGTGATTTTTTTTTTTTACTTTTATGATAAAAAATGAAGGAAGTTCTTTATTTGTGTATTTTTACATGTAGAATATGTATGCTTTCTATAATAGCCAGTTTTGCCACTTTTCTTTTCCCAGAGTCAAGATGAGAGATTTGCTTTCATTGCTGAGTGGTATGACCCAAGTGCTTCACTCTTTCGGCGTTATGAACTTCTGTATTATCCAAAAGATTCATCAATTGAAATGGTAAGGATGTAAGAAAGAAAATCCGTTGTCATAAGTGTAATATCCAGTTAAAGAGTTCATAAAATGGCAAGCCACTGCCTATGCGTATTAATTTTCCAGATAAGAAAATTTAATTTAAAATGTATCTTGTTCTGTTTCTAAAACTAAAAGAAAAGCAAAAATATGAGTTCACAGTGAAGCATATGGAATAGGTTTCACATTTATGATTTTTTTCTTTCTTAAAGCTTGCTTTGGTGTGGAGAGATTAATTTTCACAAATCTGTTTTCATTCAATCTCTACTTGGGTTTTAGAATTGAAACTCAGCAACACTGGCCTACTGCTTGAGAAGAGTAAGCTAAAGCTAATTCCAAACAGGGGAATAAGCTTCAGCAGGAATTCCAGAAGTCTCTGAAGAGTAAAACATGAAAGAGTCTTATCAAAGTAGAGGAAATGGTAAATTTGGTTTAATGAGAGGTAGGACATTTCAGACAGTGGGATCTAAATTTTTCCATCAGTGGTGCTTGCACAGACCTTTCTGACTTGTGTTTCATACAACTAATCCCCATTGCTTATTGACAGCAGGTGAAAACAAGCATTTTGCAATAGCAGGCGTGTATATAAAAATATAATATGTACTGTAAAGATAATCCTCATGCCAACCAATGCTTTGTGGTTCCTTTTAGGAATGAGTAAGTGGTATGGACTAATCTGTTCTGATTCTTAGTGAAGAGTCTAAGAATAGCCTAGATTTGGATATTCACACTTAGTAATTTCATGATCAAATTTTAACTTTCCTGCTATAAAAATCAACTGCAGAAATAAGAAAGCTAGTGGAATTTGCTTTTTCTTACCCAAACTGCTCCTCACTGAAGCAATAATACCCAGTCGTGTGAGGAGATGGACTTTGCACTGGTTACTGGTAGCCTCTTTAAGCAAACTCTCTCACAATGTTGTCCCTTTTAAGTTAGTTCTTTGTACGATGTCTGTATGTGCACAGTTTTCAAAATGTGAGGTTTGTAATTTTTATTTCCCAGAGACAGTTTAGCTGATCAGTCAGGAACTGTAATAATCTTCCTACACAGCCATGTGTAGGCTGGCAAAATTGTTGTTCATTTCACCTACACGTCTCAAAACCAAGTGCTTCCAAGGTGTTCTTGAGCTTCTTAATGCAGTATCTATGTCTTGGTAGACTTTTGCATTTTGCTGGTGTGCTGTTAGGATAAAGTAGTGGTGTGTGTATACAGCCACGGACTGCATGTGGGCAGGACGGGAGTTAAAAGAACAAAAATGTGTGTGAACACCCTTAGAGAAAGAGTATGTCAAAATCACTTTTGGGGATGAGTTTATGGACAGATATTACATTTAGAATCCTCGTCTGGATTTTTTTTTTATTTATGCAGAATTTGGTGATTCTTTTTTCCTTTATTACTGCCTAATTCTTCTGCATCTTTTAGTACTTTCCTGAGGAGGTGACAACCTGCTCTTACCTCTAACATATCTGAGAGAAGGGAGGTGATAGATATGAGGCAGCTTTTCCCCATGTGTGAGGAGGATGTTTTATCCCTGAACAAAAGCTCTCCCTCCTCACACACCTCAGCTGAGGGTGGAGCAGAGCTCTTGAAGGTTTGTTTTATATGAAGTCCTGAACTTACCTTTTCTTTCTGTCCTTTGTGTCTTGGTTGGTGAAGGAAAGTAACAGTGGGAATAATGAGAGAAGTTTCCAGCTTGCTTTGCAGCTGGAAGAAGACAGCATAGATTTTTGTCCAAGGACAGCAAGGAGCTCTTTCAGTCAAACTGGGTCTCTTGACAGAGAGGCCCCATTCTCTGAGTTTTCCATAGTTAATAACTCTAATGGGGAATTCTTAAAGCCTGAATAACTTTTCTTTCTACAAAAGATTTCCTAAAAAGAAAGAAGACATCTTTAAAAAGGACAGATTCTTAGCAGAGAACTATTTTGTTTTGGGTAATCTACTTCTGCAAGTACATGCGCAGGAGTGGAACAGTCCAAACAGTTTTATATTTCTTCTGCTGTGGCTTATCCTTCACTTTATGAAAAAGTCTTTTAAACAGATCCAAAATTCCACTCTAAAGAAGAATCCTTTAACACAGGTAGATCCCCTCTTCTTGAGAAGAGAGAAACACCTCAGGTTGCCTTTCTAGCAACCATTAGTGAAATAACCAAGGAAATGCTCGTATTTTTGGTCAAGATATTGAAGAATTTGCTTATGGTTGAGACAGTTAATAGGCTTCCTGGCAAAGTCCAGGAGAAAATAAGTAGCTGAATTCAAATTGGTTTCTTTGTTTTGTTGGGTTTTTTTTACCATGTTGTCATTTCATTCCCTGCTGCATTTGAAGAGTGAACACTTAGCAGGAGCATGTATGAAAGGCTAGGGACATTTCAGCAGGGAAGGATTCTCCCTTTCAATCATGCCTCAGCAGAAGGAAGTATCAAAATAATTTGCATTCTCTAATCTGCAAAATTTTGGCTATTCTGAAAACAATTACTATTCTTCTAGCCTTCTAACAGAAGAGAACTTTATTCACACATTTCAGAACATGCAATTTTGCTCTTAAACGTTTTTTCCCCTCCAAAATTTGTGGGAATGATGTTCTTTCTTTTAATGCTATTCTAGTGGATACACCATTGCTGTGGAGGACAGCACATGCAGGTCAAGACAGAATGGGAAGTTTGGCCTGAGGAGGACAAAGCTCTTCCTTTCATAGGCTTCCACTTCCCCAGGGAATGAGAGGCATCTGTAATGTCTGCTTGTGGTGAAGAAACCGTTCAGCAGGTTGACTTCGGTGCTTTGCCAGCCCACCCAGAAAACTACACATTAATGTCTGGCTTTTTGCTTGGAATGGTGATACAGAAAGCTGAATTGTCCTGACAGGCTTTTGAGCTTGCAGCTCTAGGCAGTGAGAACATCTCAGCCAAGTGTTGCAATCATCTCTCTGTCCCTAATGCTGAGTCTTATGCAGTCAAATAGAGCATAATATCACTGGAACGATGCCCTGAAGAGGAGACCTGCCAGTGCATATCCTGATCGTTCTGGTGCGAGCCACTGGGCTGTGAAACAGCGTGGATCTGCTGGGGGGAACTCAGTGAGACTGGGCACGGGCATCCACCAGGCACCTGAACCTTTTATCACAGTTTGAATCAGAACAAGCAAATTAAAAACAACAAGAAAAAAAATCGAAGACAGCTGTCAACCTGAGACTATTTAAATGGAATAAATTTGTAATTGTGGTTTAGTCTTCTAAGCTTCCTTGGTACACCTGTAATTTCAAAGGGCTTGGAATTATTTAAGTGATCAGATTCTATCCCACAGTACTATGGAAATTTTTGACGCTAGAGTAAAGATTAAGTTGAGTTTGCCCACAGCTAAATACCTTGCTATGGCAGACGTTAATCTTGTTTTTGCTGCAGTACGACGTGAAGAACCGTCGCACGTTTCTGAGGCGCACCAAGTACGAGAGCTTGCACATCGAGGATCTGTACGTGGGCAGCAAAGTCACCGTCTTCTCCCGGCACCTCACCATAGTGGACTATGGGAATCTATACACAGCTCGCAAGCTCGGGAGCCGCAAAGAGAGGTGAGAAGGGATGGTTTGAGACTCTTGTGGTTGGGGTTTCAAAGTGGATGTTTGCTAGAAATGAGGTTTCTGTACTACTGTGGGCAGAAGAGGAGATGGCTGCACGATTGCGTGCAGTTTGAAGGGATCTGATTTACTGATGGCTGCAGAGAAGCAAAGTGGTACCTGCTTGTGGGCAAGCCCATAGTTACCTGATTGGTACCTTCAAGGCCAGCTTCTCCTTGGTGTCAGCTGCTGGCTCCTCTGGCTATCTTGGGAGAGAAGAGGGGGAGGAGGAAAATGGGTCCTGTTCCTCTTTGTTACTCAGCCGGGGCAGGCAGCAGTAGGGTTCTTGGATTCTCTTGGGGCACAGTTGATATGGAAACTGATGTGTGCTGGGCTTGAAAGGCCTGGACTTTGTGAAAGTAGCACCTGTCTCTCTGGGATCTGTGCAGAAGCCTAGTGCCCCACCAGTCTGATCTACTCTCTGTTAGTAGTCATAAATGAAAGTGCTAGAGAACCACTCCCATTCTCTGTTGTTTTTCCCCACTACGGAGATTTTTTCTCAGATTTTTTTTTCAGCTTCTCTTAAGCTCTGTGTGCATGAGGACAGAAAGTACAGCATGAGAATGTCAATAAAAATTACAGGCTTGTTTGTTAAGACAAAGTTTGTTTATCGTAGATGAAGATAAGACTCATCATGTATTTTTGGTTTAAAGACTTGTTTTGGAAATTACTTTAAAGTCATTTAAAGTCATAAAATGACTTTAAAGTCACTTCTTAAGAAGCCATCTGAGAACAAATATCAGGACTAAGATAAGTAGACAGTAAGATTAATTTACAAGAAATTTAGAGCTGGTTTAATGGCAGTGTGAGTAATCTCTGAATTTGCAAATTAATACATTTTTATAATTTTCTCCAGGCCTTTTGAAAAGAACACAGAACATTTTCTTAGGTATAATATTCCAGTGAGCCTTAATCACCTGCCTTCTTGCTCCCTCCCAGTAAATGGGCTTGTTTTGAACTCTTTTTGGAGAGTTGTACATAACTAGACATGGAAGAAGAGTTGCATGTTTTAACACACATCTTTGTCTTAACGGCACAAAAAAATGCCTGCCATAATATCTTTCCAGAGGAGTTCTGGTACTTCTCCAAGCTGGGGTTGGGCATGGTGAAAGAGCAGCAAAGGAGATGGAAAACACAAGGGGATGTATTCTCTGTATGTGGCTACTCTTTTTGTTCCTCAATGCAGCTTTGGGTAGATGATGTCTTTATATCAATGTAAAGTTGTGCATTTCCTGCTTTGCCTAAACTAACATAATCCCTGGTGCTCTTGCAGTGCTCATGCAGTCATACCAGGAAAAGGCAGCTTATGACAAATTGACATTTTCTTCTTGGAGGAGACGTTGCAGTCTACACAGCAACACCGTAATTGTGTCAATGAAGTGCTTGGTCTTGGGAGGAGGTGAATTTTTGTACTGCTCTACAAAAGGAAGAAAAGGCATTTATGACATGTCAGCTGTTTGGAAAACATTTTAGGAATGTCAGCTGAAAGATAACATAGATATTCAAGTGGTGTTACATATTCAGAATAGCCCAAAGGAACATAGTGAAAGGTGCCTTACATAGGCAAGGGATCCTCAAAATCCAGTTTCTTCACAGAAGCTTTCATTGAGTAAGCAGGGTTATATTTAAAGAGTTTCCTTGGGCAAAACAGTTGCATGTGAGTTGCCTTTTTGGCCTGTTCCTAGCAGGTTTTACAGCAGTTATTAGATATAATAAGATTTCTGCAGTGCATAATAATTCCCCAAATAATCTGCAGTTGGAATTCTGTTAATAATTTTAAGGTTGTTCTATGAAGCAGAATGTTTTTCTATCTTTTTTTGCCTTTGTGCTGTACAGGACTATTGGCAGATCTGTTCGACTTTGGAAATACATTCTTTGGTCACTCAATGTGTGCGTAGACAGGCTCAGCAGAGGCCTTTGAGGGAGACTGAGGATTGTATAAAAAAAAATCTTTAATGTTTTGAGTTAGGGACCTTTGTTTTTGTCAGCAAAACAAGTGAATGTGACCCTAGGTACATGAGATACGCAACAGATGTGTAGAAAAAGGCTAGATTCACACAGGCTTTTTCTAGAATTAGGCTAGAATTATTAAGACAGTTCTATTTCAGTTTCTGTACCTACTTTGCTGAAGTCTTGGGTCAATTTTTAAATATTGTTGTATCTAAGTGTTCTGCATTTCTGTTCCCCTCCAGTGTATCATAAGAAAACCATCGCAAACAGTGACTAGAATGGTTAAGGGAGCGTGTGCTTACTTACAGTGTGCTACATAAGGAATCCCTGGCATGGGACAGGGATTTCTGTTTCTGTAGCCTTTCACTTGTGATCCTTGGTGGTTGTAACCTGAGGTAAATATTTGTCTGACCAGTATGTCCTGTCTAAGCAGGCTTTACTTAGAGTCAGTATCACTGGTGTTGAAAATGATGTTAGAAAACTTGTGTGTCACCCAGAAATACTTGTATTCTGTTTTGAGTGGGATATGCTATTCTTATGCTTCTAGTCATTGACATAATCAGCATTTCTTCCCCTACAAGACATAAGCTGCTGTACATGCAGCAGTCCTATTATTAGAAGTAAGTAGATCTCAAAAGCATAGTAACAGCATGCTTTGTGCATTGTTCTTTGATCAGCTCTTGTTTTCTGTTGTTTCAGTACTCATTGCAGTACTGCCACACAGTCCGTCTGAAAATGTAAGCAAGTGAGCTTAATTTTCCTTCTTTCTCCTTTGTTCCTCGACACGAAACTGTGTTTTCAAATCTACAAGGCAGACTGCACCATGTCGAACCCCATGAAACATATTCCTAATTAAAACAAAAAATAGGGCACATGAATCAAAATCCAATCTCAGAAGCAGTCTTCAGCATCCTGAAGTATACTTTTCATATCCTGCTTGCCTCTGAAAAGCTCACACTGAAATGTTAGAGTTTAAATATCAGTATTAAAGAAAAGATATTACAAGGGTTGCTCATTGCAGTTTGTATTAATGTCTTCTAGGTAAAGTGCTTCATAATGCAATATTTCTTTGCAAATTTGTAGGAATTACGCTGTTACTAACAACCTTGAAGTTAGAAAAGTAAGGGACAATTTATTTCTAGCATTACCAGTCTGTCTCAAACAACCTGTGTAATAACATAAATTCAAAAGAGTGTTCCTCAAGGAAGTGCAAACGGTGCTGGAGATCCCATTCCAGGGGTTTGATCCTTACTGTTCATGGGAAATGACAGTGTTGAGAACCTCTTGTGCCAGGATGCAGGTCATGCACTGTGTGACAGTCATTGGTCAAACATGCAGCTGCTCCTCCTCATGGGCCTTGATTCACGTGGTACACCCTGTGATATGATAAATAATATCGCAGAATGAGGTGGAGTGTGAAATCCTTGGGGAAGAGAGGGACAGGCTGTAAGGCTGCATGGAGTGTGCTGGCAAACTGTGTTCTATGTTGGTGAGAGGTCAGCCTTTCCTGATCTGAAGTTGGGGCTAAACCAACTTAGGTTGCACTGCAGTGGACTGAAGCACAGTCTTGGTTGATTATTTTCATGCATTTTCTGGCTGAAGCCTTAGTCCATCAGTCTCTTTGTGTCATACTTCCCAATGGGTCTGGGACTGAGGTGCTCTGTGTGTATGAACTTCTCGGTGATTGAGGAAATAAATCTGTTTGTTTCTGAGCTCTGAAGGTCGGCTACGCCTCTCCCTTAGTTGCAGATAAAACGCATATGTTCAATTCTTCCTGGTTACATTTCCTGGTCCTAACACCTCCCTTGCTTTGCTTTTGCTGTGAAATAGTCTGTCTCTTGCCAAAGCATCTGTCGATCTGGGGTCACTTAAGGTTCAGAGTAAATGTAGTGGAAGTTCATCCATCTCCTATCATCTCAGCATATCTGCCCTCGCTGGAATATATTGCTGCTAACCTAAGGGCTGCTTTCCATGCTGTGCTGGTATATAAAATAGGAAATTTGCAATTATTTGTCTTTCATTCAAGGAAGTACTGCAATAAAAAATTCCATCTTGGAGAGCCTTCTTTATTGGAAACAGTGTAAAAGATGGAAACTGCTCTTTAGGATTGTCAGAGACAGTGGAGTTTCTGAGATACAGGGTTGAATAACTCTGTTAGTTTGTAAGCCGAGCACATTTGAAGCTGACTCACCACAAGATGAATGCAAATAGAAAATGCAATTTTACAGACCTTCTTTTTGTGCTTGTTATTTTTGATTAATAATACGTTTAGTGCTGATGGTGTTCTTGGTGCTATGCAAAGCTCACTAATAAAACAGTCCTGGCCCTGGGGATGTACCATATAAAAAGATAATTACCTAGAAGACAGGATGTACTTGGAAACAGAGACATGGGGGAGAGTGTAGAGATTTTTGGATTGATGTCCCTTAGAATATAGCTGTCAGTCAGTATAAGAGATGCAATACCTCCTCTGCCATCCTCTTATTGTGTCTATTAACGGAGTCAGCTATTTGGCATGCACATTGTATACCGTGAAGTTTTTATACTGTACCAAGCACAGGAGGATCTTCTCCTCACTGAGGACTTCAAGTATTTTAAAAGTAATAAAACCCCAATCATTTAACTTTGAGTTTTATGGAACAGACATATGTTTAAGTAGTATTTTTAAACAGAATTTTAACAGATTCAATTTTATGTATATGATTAACATTAGGAAAAAAGGGAGCAGAGCAAGCACAGGGAGAGATTGACGATTCAGTTGTGTTCTAACCCAGAGGTGGGAGTGAGGAGCTGCAGAGATACTAGCTAAGGAAGAAGTGGTCAGATTGTGCTCTGAGAGCAAAGGGAGAAGTTGGTAAATAATAACTGCTGGTGGAACACTGTGAGCTGACTTGGGTTAGAAAGCCAAGGAAATTATAATGTGCAAAGCTTGTTCTTATCAGAATAAGGTGTTACACAGGCAGTCAAGAACAGCGTGGAAATTGATGAGACACTGGGACAGTGAATATGTGACTGGGACAAAATTTCTCTCTTTGATGTGCTGTTTTTTTGTCTGAATGTGAACCCAACATGCACACCAAATGCTCTAAGGAAAGTTGAGTTGGCTGTATTTCTCTACTATTTTTTTTTCCGCCCCAGAACGCTGGCTTTGATTAAACCTGGTGGAATGCGTAAGATTGGAGAATTACTTGATATCATTATTAATTCAGGACTGACAATAACTAAGGCCAAAATGATGCTGCTTTCAAGGTAAGGAATTTTTAAGGTTAGCTCTATTGTATTTAAATATTTTTGCAGTTAAGAATATTCTCTAAAGCTGTTCTCTGCTGTTCCACACGTCAGATTCATTCCAGTGAGTAAGAGAGGTAAGACTCATCAGTTTCATAATCTTGTAGGTTTCTGAAAGTATTTAGTGATTTAAGCTGAGTATTAAAAAGTGCTGTGCAAATGAGTATGGGTGATGAGATATGTCATGTCTGTATGAACTCAAGGTGGCTTCCATAGCTTTACCAATCCAGCAGTGTTTACTGCTGACGTGTCTGTATGTCCCCCCCTCAAGGCTTCTTCATGCAGTCATTATTGCTGATTATAATAATGTTGTGTCTGAAGTGTTTAGTTTGCTTGCTCTCCGTAAATCTGTTGTCTTAATTTGTGCTCTCAGATTTGTGCTTTTTAATCGCTGGAAGTCCCAGGCAAGGCAAGTGATCTTCTGATGGTGCAGGGTTGGACAGGTTTTACTCATGCATCTTCCAAATCCCCCAACCTTCAGTGTTCTCCACTTCTTATTTAGCCCCAAGATTTAAAAGAAGGCGTGCTGCAGAGGAAAGGGAACATAATTCATTTACCTTAGAAGACTTACCCAAAGTTACTGCACTGTTTCTCTATTGCTGCTTTGCCAAACCTATTCATATGCAACATGTTTTTGAAAAGAAAAGGTGTCTGTCTTATGTAATACCATTTTCATGTGTTCTTATGGTTAATGTGTGAGCTCAGGAACAATTTTCCTTCATTTCAAAACCTTTTTGGCTTTCTAAAATACTGATAAAACAACTATAAGACTTCCTCCTCTTGTCTCTGCATGCAGCTGCTGCAATGTTTGATGATACTGGTCCCAGATCCTCCATCCAACAACTCCAATTCATGAGTTCAAACAGGTTTCTAATGTTTCTTTATAATTCATAATGTCTCTCAAACCAGCTTTTTTTTGCCTCCTCTCCTGCAATCTGAGAGATTTGATCCTGTAGCGTTGTTTTGGGTTGTGCTTTATTTGAGTGTCTCTCTGAGAAGTCAAACTATTGAGCCAAGTCACATGCTTTAGAGTTGACTCACACTGAAGGGAACAAATGGAGACTTGAACTTTTACTGCCTATTGCAATATAAAAATTTCTGGTTGTCCTGTATAATTGGAAGTAATTATTAGTAAGCACAAGACTGGGCTGTGATACTGAATGTATTTAAATAGTGTCTTGAGTGTTTTGTGGTTTCTCTGCATACTATCTACTCTAGTTCTTGGGACTGTGCCATTTTAAAATGATAGAACTATGGCTTTGCCAAAGTCTTCTACCCTTAGATTTCTGCAGGCATGCTTGTTCAAATCATCATCATCTACTGCTGTCTTAAAGGGATTATTAACGTTTGTCTGTCAATCACTGCTAAGTAGATTCATGCCTTCTGTAGAAGTTATAGCCAAGATATGAAAGTGTGGGCAGGCACTCGCTTCTCCAGTCTCTTCCTTTAACCCTGTGTCAGTTCAGTCTTATACATAGGTGAACACTGTTTTCCATTATTTGAAAACAGAGAACTAATAAAGAAATTAAAAAGGAACTAAGTTGTACAACACAACTGCACTTTTATATTTATTTCAAGGGGAATTGTTAACTGAGTAGTAGAGCTCAATTTGTTTCAGAAATATACCTCTCAGATACTTCTTTGCAATCAGAAATGGTAATACTTAATCTCTTCACATACCTTTAACATATTTGCTTTCCAAAATTATTTGTTAAATTAATTTCAGAAGAGGATTTTCTGGTGAAATAGTGAATTGTAGGCAAACCTTTTGCAGAGTGTAGGCTTGAAGTGTGAGATTGCAAGAGTTCCTGTGTCTAGCATAATTTTTACATCCTGTTTCTGCCTTAGTTATGAAATGGAAAGGAAGCATATTGACTGTATGGTTAATAAAAATATTTTGGATTTTGAATGGCTCATACTTACACTGAATTGAAAGCAACAAACCAGGAATTATTCAGGTCATTTTGATAAAAAAGCTGGAGAAAGATGAGACTGTTCAAACATTGATAAATGTTAAGAAAATTAAATTCTTCTCACGTTCTTTTTGATGTTATTTCTTTCCTCTGGCAATATTTGGTTTAAGTCTGAACTGCAAATGGGAGAGAGGCATCAAAAGTTCCATTTTGGATGACAGAACCATGCCTTTGTTCATACTTGGAATCTGTTATTTGAAAAATATGCAGGCAATTTCTTTCAGTAAAGAGAGCTGCTCAAAATAAGCAAACTCATGAAGACCAGAAAAAAATCAGAAGACTGTGCTGCAGGTAAAAACAACTTTCCAATTTGGAATCTCTCAGTCACCCTACAGCACTACTTTGATTATGAACTTCTACCCAGGGCAGAGGTCAGCAATATTGCTTTCTTTCATCTGTCAGTCTTCTGAAGAGCTTGTCCTTCTCTATGAATTCCAGCTTCAAAAAGTGGCACATGCCAGAATTTGGAGCAAGCCAATACCGAGTCTGTGTTCTCAACAGGAGTTCTGAAGCTGCAAAATAGCGGGTTTAGAGCTGAAAAACTCTAAAGACTCTAAAACTCAGATTTTTCTAGCTGTTGCCACGCAGAAAAAGCAGTTCAGTAAGCAAGAGTAAAACGTGAGAAGGAACTGGGGAAAAAGACACGGAAGAGAGTAGGTTGGGGGGTGACAGGGGCTGGTGGGGTGAAAAGCCACAAAATGGTATGTCCATCAGGGGATGGATAGGAGCTCTGCACTATGGTGGCCCCCAAAACCTGTGTAGTTGGGTAGCTGAGCCCAGTGCTGGTAGCAGGGTGGCTGTGGCAATGCAGAGCTTGGAAAGGGCCACCACCCTTTCTGCAAAGGGTGTCTTTTTGCTTCCAGCACCTGAGGAAAGGCTGAGGAACATCTGTGCTGCAGACACACTGGGTATGCCTGGCAGCCTTCATTTGCCTGGCAGTGAAAGGAGACCCTTCACTGCAGAAACCCCATTGCTTTGCAAGAAAGCAGGGTGTAATCAATGCTGTGTCCCCCGAGGAGACGTGCAAGACCAAATTGAGTTTTGAAGTGTGAAAGTGTGGGAGAAATCTAGTTTTAATATGGAGGGCATTGTGCTGCCTATGCAACTTGTAAGGTTTGAGGATACTGAGTGGAAACCAGGTTATGCAATATCATGTGCACCTTTTTAATCAAACACTAGCCTTGATAAGGAAGTGTTCCAGGGAACAGGTAAATTGTTTGTTTATGCTTTAAAGCCAAACTTCATTAACCAATATCCCGCTCAAACTGATGAAAGATGAAAACGACGTAACAGCAAATGGCTTGGCAAGAAGATGATTCTGCTGCATTTATTTTTCAACCTGAGAATGTGGGGACCATCAGTGACCCTGAAATGGGCTTCAGTGATTTGTTCTCAGAGCAGAGTGAAGTTGTCATAAGTTGTGGAGCATAAGGAGTTGTCAGCTACACTAGTAGCCACACAAAATATGACAGAAATTTAAATGTAGTTTCTGTTATTGGACATGAACGCCCAACAAGCTGTCCAGCTTAGGAAGACATTGCCGGTAGAAACATGTTTATGAATGAGATTTGAATGAATGATGATTGTAGTTTTCAGGGGGTGTTTTCCATATATATATAAAAATGTGTGTGTGTGTGTGTATAGCTATATCTGTCTTTTTACTTTTCCAGAAAAGAAGCAGCTGATTTCTACGCAGATCATCGAGCAAAACCTTATTATCAGTAGGTATATCAATTTCAGCTTGACATGTATTAAGCTTATTTATTAAATGCACAAAATTAATTTACCATATTTGATACCACAGGACCATGGGAAAATCAGAGTTTGTCTTAGTTGAGTGGAGCCCTTTGCAAAGCATGCCCCTTTTCATCTTCCTCCGGGGAGAGATCCTTATTTCAGCTATTCAGGGTTTTAACTCACACTCTTTACAACCCAATGGTATCAGGGGAATGTCTTTTGTCCCTCAGAAGTGAAAATGCTCTTAGCAGGGCCAAACTTCAAAGCCAAGGGGAGGGATATCTTCAGGATCAGAGTGGAGCTTGCAGATAATGAGAGTTAGGGGGAGCACTTAGTTGTAAGAATTGATGTGGTAACAAGTACCCCAAATCACAAGTAACTGAGAGGATAGTGCGTGGGGCAGTTTTTACTGTGCTGCTACCCTTGGACAAATGTCAGACTTACATGATGCTAGACTGCTCCACCTAACATGAGAAACCTTAGTCTTTCAATAACTGACCAGATAGATACTTATGACCTGGAGATTGTCTTTTCTACTTTCCCTTAAAGTGCCAGCAACTTTCTTTTCCTCCCTGTCCATTGGGCATTCTGCCTCTTTTAGGAAGAAGGTGCCTTGTATTTTTAGCCATGTTGGTGCGTGGGTTTGCACTGATTTGGTCAAAAGACCTGGTTTCAGTACTGTCATGAAGTGCTTGAGAATTAGCATTGCTAGCTGCTCTCCTGCAACTGATTTATTGTGGGTCCAAACTCAAGCCCTTCAGAGAGTCATGGCCCCAGGCTGTGTCTGACCATGTTGGAGGTCAGAGGATGGATGATTTGGAATTGCCTCTTCTTTGCTGAGTAAGCCTGCTTGAATATGTTCATAAATAATCAAGAATTTTGCCTGTAGTGTTACTTCACAGATCCCTATCTACACTAATGGTAATTGTCTGAGGAATTGTAGCCTCTGTCCACTGCGATGTGCCTGTCTCCCATCCTACAGTCCTATTGGCTACATCTTCTGTATAGGATTTTTCTCTAGATTAGAAATAAATAGCTCTAGAGCATTCCAAATCAAATAGAAACACGAACCTTCAAGGCAGTAAAGTGTGAAATCTACGACTCATTGATATTTAATGTTGTATTACTTGTCTTTAAATTAAGATTTAGTTGGCAAGTTCACACTAGTCAATGTAAGTCTAGTGAATAGTAAGGAAAAATGACAATTCTATTGTTTGGAAAATAATGGTTTTCATATTAAAGAATTTTTAAAAAATGAATATTCAGGGATTAGTCTGCACAGTAAATAGTGTTGTAGAAATTGCTTTTTTTTCTTGGGTGGATGTATGTGTACTATTTAACTGTCCTAAACAAGCAGACTCTGACCAACTGAACCTGACTTCCAATAGCTTTCTATTGTCTAGTTTCTTTAGGTAGCTTTTCATAGTTTTAATATTGTTTCTTTAGCAAAGAGCTAGTAGGATTTCTCTTCTCTTCTTGACCAGAGATCATTAGGAAGAAGGTAGTTGGAGAAGCACTCACATCTACAATTATAATTGTGTAAAGCTCTTTTTTTAAACGTAGTGCAAAAAGCATTGAGTCAATGTTGTCCTTTGTTGGTTCTGTCCAGACTTAACAGTGAAAAGACAGGCTTGTTGGTATGCATGTTTTGTAAAGATACAGAATTGTAGTTAATGGTGTTTCATTTAGTTTTTAAATAGAATGTTTGGGTTACCAGTTTTGGGTGATTGTTTTCTATGTGTGGTGGTCAGGACAGGAGGCAGGCTACTCCTGACCACCTCTTCTCCTTACTTGGATTCATCCTATTAAAACCACTTGAGGTCTGCCTATGCCAGGATGTAATAACTCACTCTGTGAGTAAGTCCTCTCTCCCATGCAAACTTTTCAACTCCTTTCCTTCTTTCCCACTTTGAAGTTTGGCTGGGCAAAATCCATGGGAGAGATCTGTGGGGCAGTGCAGCAATTTGGCTTGAAGGCAGTGCTGAAGTTCTGTCAGTGGGGTACACATGCAGGTCATGTGTGAGAGTCTTGAAATGCTGCTGTGCAGAAGAGGCAAGCTTAGGAATCATTTGTGGCAGACAAGTGGTTACCAGGGTCTCTCTTTCACTGTTACCAGAACACCAGTACTGATCCTTTAAAAATTCTTTTGAAATCTAACATTCTACAGAGTAGCTTGAGTGGGTTTGGGTTGTCTACAGGTTGTTTTTTTTCTATAGCCATAATAAGGGAATGTCTGCAAATGACCTAATCTAACCTCCTCCTCAAAGCAGAGTCAACTTCAAAGTTAGTTCAGATTGCTCAAGGTCTTGCCAAGTTGAATTCTGAGCATCTCCACTGGATCATGTTTTTGTTGGTTTTAATTTATAGCATGGATCACCATGTGCTGTTTCCATTTGCAGTGAGCTTCTCCAGTTTATAATGAGTGGCCCCATTCTTGCTATGGAGCTCTTAGGAGATGATGCAGTAAGTAAATGGAGAACAATAGTGGGGCCAGCAAACCCTACAGCGACCGAAAGTGATACACTGGACAGCATCTCAGAGAGCTTTGGACATTGTGGCCTAAGAGATGCAGCTCACAGCCCAGATTCAGTTGCTTCAGCTGCTAAAGTAAGTTTTTGTCTCTTTCTTGACTGAGGTTTATTTTTACTTTTATCTGCTAACAACCAGATTAGGAATTTCTCATTTTGTTTCCACACTTAAGTTCAGAACTAGTTTGCGTATTCTTCATGGCTCCTTTCTAGCATGGAAAAATGAACCATCTGAAAACAGAAATCTTGTTTATCACAAGGATGAATCTTGGGTGCTTTGATCAGGAGAGCATGCCTGGTCATTTTTAATGTCTCCTGTACGTCACAAACACTGAGTTAATTGCATGGTCTGCGTAATCTACCTATAGTCTTCCAATGTTGGTCATAAAAAGAAAGGGATTAAACAATTAAATCCTTTTGTGCCCTCTTGTGTTTCACATATCTGTTCTCCTCCACAGTTCTCACTAGTGCTCTGCCTGCAGCCTACTTTGCTGTTATTGTTCAGAAGGAAAAATTAAAAAACAGGTGCTTTGTGCTTTGAGAAGTAATACAGTGGACATAGCTTTGAGGAGTTTGGTTCTGTTTTGCTTTGTTTGTGGTGTTTCTTTTCTCAGTGCTAAGAAAAAGCCCTGGCACTGGGTGATAGATATTACCAGCATTTCTTTAGAATCAGGGTGACTTTTGTGTGCAATGTTGAAGGATAGATAAATGATGCTAATAAATGGTGGCAAGAATAAAGTTTATCCCATGGTTGATTGATGTGTCGCTGTGGTGTCTTAGCTGTAGCCCACTTTAGCTGGGGAAAGATACCAGTTGTTGTTTCCTTGATTCTAGTCTTCCCTCTCTTTAAATTGGAACAGCTGCAGTAGCACAGCTCGAGAGAGACCTGCTTCAGAATACCTAACAAGCTGCCAAGTAGTGTGCACTAGAAAATGTGCACAGAGATCATACCCTGGTGGTGAGGGCAGAGTTGGCTCCAGAAGCCTCCCCTTGTGGCTGCTGTAGGCTGAGGTACAGCAGGCTGATGCAAAGCACGGGCGGTTTTCTCCTGGCCAAGCACTCACCTTGCTGCTCTGCACCGTGCCTGAGCTGCTGGATCCTCTCCTTGTGCCTCGGGTTTTGGCAAGAAATCAGATGTTGGACACTAAGTACTTTTTCTGCTGGCTGACTTGATGGACATGTTACAGAGTCAGAAAGGGTTTGGATAAAAGTGATCTTTTCTGATGAAGGAGAGTTATAGTCAGCAAAGTCTTTGAAGTTCTGGTTAAATAGATGTCTTCAAATATAAGGGTGAAAGTTTCTCTTTGTTCCTGTGTACTACCATGACAACTGTGCCAGCTTCTGAACTGAGACTGTAGGAAAGGGTATCTATTAGCATAAATTCTTGATTAGAAGCATAAGTGTGTGCTTAGGTTTTAGTTTGTTGTTCTTGTTGCATTTCATGATTTTTGAAATGCTGTCTGAAGGCCCAGTTCATCTGCAGCATTTTTATGACACTGGGATTATTTTGCTGAACGTCTGCAGGTGTGTGCATCTTTGTGGTGTTACTGATACTGATCTTTAATAAATCAACCAAAATTGTGAATTTAGTGCCCCTGTGCCTCTATTAATTTAGTAGGCAGGCCCAGTATTATATGGTTGTATAGCAGTTGCTATAGAAACCAGTTGGCTGTGCCTGCAGAAGCTTTGCTGAAAAGAAAGAAATATAAGATAAAGAGACCTAAATGAACTTTTGTGACAGAAAACTGAAGTGTCAGCCACATTTAATGAACGTACTGTAAGCTGAACACTTAGAGTGGAAAGCTGCATTGTTCTTTTGATGGCTAAATGACTAGTGAAGGTATGTCTCTGATACACTCTATCTGCAGGCCGAATTTTGTAATTTCTTTAGATGAGGAATAAAGGTTAAGGAAAATAATTTTTTTTTAAGGCTCCACAACATTATAGTTTGGCTTTTCTTTATGTCAGTCCTTTATGTCAGTCCAGCATTACTGAGTTAATTTGCTTTTATGAATTTTAATGGATAAAACTAAGTGTTAAATATTATACATATTTTGCTGCCTTTTCCTGACTGCTTCTTTTAGAGTAAATAGCAGTTAACAGAGTGGCACAAGTTCTTTGAATCATGCAACATTTTATCAGTAGAAGGATGTAGGAAATGAACCCTATTGTCTCAGGTGTGCCCACTTAAAATGTGGATTATTTGCTAGCAGAAAAACAAAGGCCCCTTCTCCTTCTGTTGCAAGATCCATTAGTTTGAATTGCGTAATTGTTCAAGAAAGGATTACAGAAACTGTTGAAGTGCCATGAGCTAAAGGTAAGTCTATTCCAGTTAAGTTGAGCTAGTAAATTAAATGAGACAATTCCAGGAAATGGCCTTTAGCACTGCTACTGTTATACAGGAAAAATCAGATACATTTGGTAGTAGTTTTCCTTGGATGTAATTTTTTCTCTTAAATAGAAATGTATCAGTTCTCTAAATGAATTTGACCAATAGGTATGAAATGGAACCTGTGTTTTGCACATTTGTTAATTGGCAGATTGTGTAACATATGTGAATAAATGGTATGGAAAAAGTGTGAAGCTGGCAGTGAACAGTGAATAAATATCACTGAGGAAAGAAACCTGACTGCCAAGTTCACCCCAGTGTGGTCTAAGGCCCAGGGTGTTTGATACCTAAATAGTGATGGTGGGAAGAAAGAAAGAGATTGGAGACAAAAAAGTTCGTTTGATTTATCTGAGAAATCAAAACAATTGAGTTCATCAGCTTCAATTCAGGAAGATTAAAAAAAAAATATAGGGCCAATAAGAACTGAGTAAGCAATTTTAGACAAAGTTTAATTGTTTAAGATAAAAGGAAAAACATAAACAATTTGGAAGGAAGTCAGTTTTGCATATGGAAAGAAAACATACTGAGAAATGGATAGTAGTTTTATTTTTGCTTATATAGTGGAAAAGATGATTTGAAAAAAGGAAAAAGGAATAATGTGTATAAGGGATTGGATTGGGAAAAAGATACTGAGGAAAGAGAGAAAGCATTGGGAAAACTGGGAACACCTTTACCAAATGATTGTGGCAGGAGCATTTTGAATGCTCCGAGTGTGAACAGATTGCATTGCAGAATGGAAAAGGAAGACATTGCAAGAAATACTCTAATCCTGTTTTTATGATTGTAGCAATGGTGCCAGAGAGGAAAAAATACATTTGAGTTAATATTTTAGGGAAGAAGTATTTGTAGAAAAAAAAAAAATCTGTACTTAAGGTTTATCTTCTGTGATTATGGATATTTCAGATGTTGTTAGTTATGATGAAAGCTGATGTGTGCAGCTAGATCAATCTAAAATGTGTTTAATTACAACTGTTTTCAGGAGCTGGAGTTGTTCTTTCCCTCCACTGGAGGTCGTGGACCAGTCAGCAGTGCAAAATTCACAAACTGTACTTGTTGCGTTATTAAGCCTCATGCTGTTAATGAAGGTAAGCAATGCAGATAGCAGAGGAGAAAGCAGTGTGTGTTCATTGTATCCATGATCATTCCTGTGTCCTCATTTTGGGAGAACGAGACTGTGTGAGCATGGGGTGTATTTCACAGTACATGCAAAGCTTGCAGATATATTGTCTTTCATACACATTTAGTATTTCTGCAGTTCATTTCCATGAAGAGTGAGTGGGTCATGTGCTTTCCATGCAGATACTCATTCACTTCAGAATAAGAAGGGAGAGGTGAAGAAAAGAAGGATTAAAACATATGTGAGGTTTGATGTAACTTACTGTGACAGCTTCCCATGTCCTTGCTCCTGTCTGCCCAGCACAGTCACCTGCTGGAGGTTAGCATCCTCCCAACAGAGTGAAAGCAGGACACCTGGCCGTGATCCAGGGCCTTCCACTAAGGCAGTGGCACATCAGATTTAAACCACTCACAAAGGGAGATTTGTGCTGTTAGGAATCTTGTTCTGCTGAATGCAGTGAGGATGGGAAGTAGGAAAGGCTTGTTTATGAAAGTGAGACAAAGACCTAAAACATTTGGTGGATTCTGTGATGCTTTCTGTGCTGGAGAATGCCCTGGGAGTTTGCCATATGAGTATTGGATAATGCTCTACTGTTACTGTGCAAAAATAACCTTGCTTGTGTGTCCTGTACTTAGATCCAGGAGCATGTGTAGGAGCAGTGAGTGCAGTAATTTTTTTTTTTTTGACTCAGGCACTGAAACAGTATTTTTGAATGCAGAATAAATATCACCATGTGAGAGCGTAGAGTTTTTTTCTTAGTAAGATACAGAGCACACTGTAACATTTTAATCACTGTGTTGTGGATAGCTTAAATGGAAACAGCCGAAGTGGCTGGAGCAGTTTCCAGGCCTTTCACACCTCAAGTGGGATGTCTGGAGAGCTTGCTGAAATAAAAAAAAAGCTTTCACAAGAAAGAGTCTCGTAGTTGCTGCTGATAATATGCCTGTTATCTCTTCCAGACCTTGCATGGTATCTGCTGCTGATAAGTCTGCCATGCAGCAAAGACACAGTGATGTTCCTTTTACAGAAATATGGGCAGCAGCTGGGACTATGGTTTTACCTAGCTACGTGCTTGCAGAGGACAATTTTCCTGTGGGAGGATTGTTAGGGTCCTTCATTTGATAGTAAAAATAGCAAAGTGGATGGTTTGGACTGTTTTTTTAGACTTAAGATATAATTTCGATTATGTATAGAGGCTCAGACTCTTATCTTAGTGAGCTCAGGTTTTCTCTTCCTATTTTTAATCTTACTCATGTCTGTAGATTTCATAGTGCCCTGTCACTTTTTTCCCCTTGAACTTCTCTGAATTTTTCTGATTCTCCAGAAGACAAATTCTGACCCTACTTGCACTTCCCTCTGGGAGTGTTAGTGCCAGTAGGTCTGGTGAGGGTGGTGAGAGAGAGAAGAGGAGGTATGGATACAGATAAAAAATGTATGTGCACATCCAGCTTTGCCGTGTGAGTGCTGGTCTTAATATCCCCTATACAGTCCTTTTTCTCACACCACAGAGGGCTGGAAAGTCAGAGGACAGCTGCCAAAAAGCAACTAAAATTTGAAAGACAAAAAGTGTACCTTGTGTGAGCATTCTCCCTCCATGCAGCTGTTATTACTACCCTCAACAAAACAAATCAGAACGGACTTTTCTGAGTCAGCAAACTGTTTTAACATTTTGTTATGGTTTAAATGCAGCTGGCAACCAAACCCCACACAACCACTTGTTTGCTTCTCTGGGATGGGGGAGACAATTAGAGGAGTAAAAGTGAGAAAACTCATGGGTTAAGATAAGGACAGTTTAATAGGTAAAGCAAAAGCTGCATACACAGTCAGAGGAAAACAAGGAATTATTTATCACCACTTTTCATGGGCAAGCAGGTGTTCAGTCATCTCCCTTTTAATGTCTGTGAGCAACTGTGTTTGGTGGTACTTGAGACATTCTGGTTGTACCAGCAACATCTCCTGTATCTCAGTTGAAGCAGGTGCTATAATGACTCGTGGGCTGCCCTTTTGGCAAAATTGCATGGAGGAGACTGCGTGGTCTTAAAAATGAGCAACTTGCTTACCTCCAGCAAGAGTGCTTCTGGCTTCACGCTGTTTATGGGGGGGAGCAGGTAAGTGGAAACAGCAGCTGGAGAGGAAAGGAAATCCTGTGTGGCTGTCAGTGTGAAAAGGTGGTTTGGCAAAGCCAGAGGCATGGAGAGAAATTTATGTGGGTCAAAGCAGCAGAGCCTCTTTTGCGTTGGAGTTTTGATTTGTGCTCTACAAATTTTCGGTATTGAGTATCTAAAAATAAACCTTTTTGCGATTTCCTATGCACTGCTGAGGCTTTGAACTTGGCTATCTAATCACTGTGAATATAAGCTCCTCATTACATATTTACAATTACATGAAGTTACATTTACGTACTTGAGTTTATATGGAGATTTAGTCTTTATTTCTGCAGAGACATTTGATTGAATTAATGATCTAAATTTTGCTTTCTGGCCCTTTTCCCCAGTGTTTGTTTTTCCTCCGGAGTCTGTTGTGTAACTGATTCTTAGAAGGAAAAATCTTCCTGGTTTTCTATCCTGGAAGATGATTTGCTTTAACAGCAACTGTAAACTAGGGTGCTTTTCAGTGAGTTTAACTTGCTGTCAAAAGGCTGGATGTAATCTCTAGTTTATACTGGTTAATTCTTGGGCAGAATATGCTTTTAGGAAATGACTTTGGTTGCCACAGGAGTTCCTATCCAGTGACAAAGTAGTGGAAAATCAGTGTTGGTTTTACCTCTGGCCTTGCTGCCTCTCTCCTGATGGACATAGAGAAGCGTCTGGTCCTAGGCAGCCACAGCAGCACAGCCTGGCCAGCCACAGCAGGACCTGGTGCAGTGCCCAGGCACCTGAGAATTCCTGTAAACAGGAGTGTCAGCATGTCTGCCAGGCTGCAGGGGAACCCTGAGGCATGATAGAGAGCGTTGGGGAATTAAGGTGAAATTTAGCTTCAGCTGTTAAGGGTGCTGGTGATGCTGGAGCGATGGCATTGCTGGCCCTTTGGGAATGTGTGCCATACACGTCTCTTGAAGAAGTAAGGCCGTAGCTATTTTGTCAGTCTGGTGTCAGCGTAACATCCTCTGTGGAGGGTCAGAGGTGGGTAGGCCATGGAAGGCAATGTAGCCCAGAGCTCTGGACTAGACAGCTTTAGCTCACTGGTGGCTGCTCCCAGTGGAGATGGAGAGCTTCCCTGGCTGGCAGCAGTGAGGTGGTTGTATTTTACCTCTGAAGAGGCTTTGCAAGAGCAGTCCAATTCCTATTCACTGAGAGCTAGGAGAATGCAAAAGCAACCTTATGCTACTCCATGCAAATTTGTTCTGACCAGGGTTGCATCAGGGAGACATGATGTGGTTTATCCCCTGTAGAATCTGTTACACTTCTCAGTTTCTTTTAGTTTCCTCCTCCTCTCCTGAGACCAGTTTTCAGTCAAGGAGGATGGTAACTAGTAAGCACAGCTCTAGGATTGTATGGTTAAGTTGTTTAATAATTTGGAATTTTTAATGTGGGTCTGTGTTCTGTATTCCTCCTGCTTCTTGTGCTTCTGATACTTGAGACACAAGATCATAGTTGCAATCACTTAGACATTCTCTTTTTGTAATTCCTCTTGTGTTAGTAGATCTGGAGGTATTAGCACTTGTGCTCAGAAGCCAAAATTGTAAATTCACCAAAATAGATAAACATCAGTTTGATGCCCTGAGGACAGTTACAACTCGACTGTTTTGTGAGCAGAAATAGCACCCTGTAGATCACTGGGTGGGATTAACTTTAATATTTTTATGTGTAACAGTTTAGTCATGTTTGCTGTGGGAAGTAGACTTCGATATTTCATGACTGGTTTAAAGTTTCTTTGATGTGGCCTTTAGCTACTTCCTTTGAAAAATTAGCAGGGGAAAAATTTGAAAATGATGATCAGGCTATAAAGGCTGAGGTCAAGAAGTGTGTAATATGCAAACTGAAAGGTCTGCCTGGAGGCAAAAAAAGCTCTATGGTTTTGAGAGCTCCTAGGCATGAGGCTAACTACCCAGACGGGTTTGTTCTCCTAGTATGTGTTAAGCTTGAGATTTTGTTCTAACAATTCTGGTAAGTTAAATCCTTTTTCCTCTTACGTAATTAAAAAAAAATACAGTGCTGTCTGCCACAGTATTCTTCAACTAAAGAAAATTTAAATCTCATAGAAAACAAAAGGAGCAGAAATAGGTTCTTTCCAAGTGGAAAAGATATTCTGTGGGAACGTGGTTTTAGACCTGTTCTGTGTGGATGATAAAACTTACAGAGCCCTTTTAGATTAACCTAATAGCTAGTGGACAGCTTTAGAAAATTGTAGAACTTTGCATTGATTAACAAAACGTTGCGTGACAGGAAATCATAAGAATCGTATTTCCTTCTTTATGTAAAGCCAGAAAAATTCCAGTTGAGAGAATAGTTTGTAGCTCCAAAGACAAACCTGACTTTGACAAAAAGAGTACCAAGGACAGTAGTTCAGTCTCAGGCAGGTACAGAAACAAGGTTTACTTATGTAGAATCTCAAGTGAAGTTACTGTATAAGACAGAGTGAGGGGAGGATTGTAGAGTGTGGGAATGCAAATTTTAGTGGATTATCTTACTGCAGACCACTGAAGAACTGTCCTGACACACTATACACTTGCTGCTCTTTGAAAGAGAGAAGGCAGCACTGTGAAAATGTCCAATTCACCTCTGTTTCATGCTAAGTATACTTACATGTGTGTAGCTAGGAAATTGAATAAGCTTTAAAAAAGAAGAAGAGGATGGCATAGTAGAGGTACAAATCTGTTATCACTCTCAGCCCTACATACCTATTTCATAGTTTTTTCTCAAGACAATTTGTATTCACTAGATAGGAAAACTCTGGAAATTGTTTCCTTTTTTTACCCTTTCAGGCATAAGTTTGAGTAATTAGTTATTTTTATTTTCAGGAGACCTAGAATTAGAACAGGGTTTTCAGAAAACTGGCTTGAGGAAAAGTGAGGAGTGCAATTTTTTCATAAGTAATCTGAAAGTACATCTTCTGTCTGTGCTAAGTGCGCATCATGGAAAGGTGAAGTGCAGATGCTGTGGAGTTCACCTCATTGTAGGCAGAACTTTTCTTTGGATCTTGTCTACAACGTTGAGTGCCAGGGGGCATCAGTGATAGCCTTGATGCACTTAACAATTAGAAGTCTGGAAGGAATTATTTGAAGATAGAATCTGGAAATGAAAAAAAAAAAATTGCAGAATGAACACAAATCTTTGCAGATACTTCAAAGTACAGAGGATGGTTTGGGATGTGACCTCAGGGTATTCCCACATGCAATATGGCAATCTTAGTGCTGCAGTCATGTGAGGACTAACTCGTAAAACCCTGTGCTTTCAGCTGCAGGCATTCTTTTGCAGACAGATTTGCCCAGGGAGGAGACATACTTATGTCAAATGAAATGTAGTTTGTTTCTTATGTTTTCCTTGAAAATATATATATAGGGTGTTAAAGCATTTGGTGGTGTCTAGTGGTGCTGGGCGTTTTTTTGGTTGGTTTGGTTTTTTTCTCTTTAGAGAAGCTAGAAAAAAGTGATTAAAATGAAAGCAACCTACTTTGCCTCTTCATCACCATTTTTTAGAATAAAAAAATTTAGCTTTCGTGAGATCAGTCATCCATACTCTTCCATCTGTGTTTTGAATTCTTTGCTGTAGTTGTAATGATGGATATTCCTTGCCTGGGATGTTTGGTTTTGAAACCAAGCCCATAGTGTTTCTCCTTTATTTCCTGCATAAAGTTTTAGCACGTTGGCATTGGTTTCCTGGCTTAGACTGATTTTGGATTTCAGTGGCTAGTGGGGAAGTGACATCTATTTTTTTGAAGTATGAAAAATATATTTTACATTTGAATTAATGAAGGTAGAGGAGGAGGTGAGCTGAATTTGAAAATCCTTTCTGACAGTTTCACACAGGAATGAAGAGGAGGAGATACACTTCAGAGAAACAAACAGATCAAATGGCACAGCCAATCCTTGCTGAAGCTCATAAGTATCCTCCAGCTGGAAAGAATGTATTTCCTGCTTGTGTTCAATAGACTTATATTGGTGGTGTTCATGTTACTGAACATCATCTCTGTGCAGGGATGATGGTATTAACGTAAAAAAAGAGACATTAGAAATGAGTGTTTACTACTGCATTTTGGGATTTTCACTTGTAAAGGGTTAGAGAAAAGTCAATTCTAAGAGTGGACCAGGGAACTTCAGGGTAATGAAACTTCTTTCATACCAAGGAAACTGATGAATCAGGAGTGTATATTTTCATTTAAATCACTCGATGACTGATGGACATATGATGGACATTTACCAGCATGTCTTTTGTGAAGGAAAATATGTTTTGTTGATCTCTGAATTCTCCAAGTATGCTTTCTCTAAAGGAAGGTAAAGCAGTGTCAGATAGCCTAATTCACTTGAATATCCATGGCTTTGTGAAAGTTCTTTGCTGTTAGGAAACCAGAATTTTCCTTTAGTGGAGTAATTTGTGTGTTTAGATCTTTCCAGCGTAGGCATCTGCCTAGCTTTAAGTGTTTCCCTGAATGTTGGACCAGACATGAGCATGTCAAATTAAAAGGGCTTTAAGAATAAAGTCTTGTCACGTATCCTGGGGCCAGTTCTTGTCAATATTGTCATTAATGGCTCAGGTGGGGAAGGACTGACCCTGCTTGCAATGCTCACACATGGTACCAAGTGCCTACTGAAATTTTGAAGGATGTGATTACAATTCAAAACATTCCTGATGAACTGCAGAAATGAAGCAATGCGAAGATGATGAAACTGAATATAAACTGCATAGTGCTACTGTGGAGAAGGGAAAATAAATGCACAGATATAAAAGAGAGAAGAACTGGCAGAGTATCAGTGAAAAGTTTGTAGAGAAATGGTTGGTATAGTGATGAAACAGGCACAATTCATATTCACTATGTACCCACTAGTTCTGCTCAATGCTCATGAGACTCCACCTTGTGTATCATGTCTAGTTTCTGGGCACTGTGTTTCAAAAATAACAGAAAAAGAGAGCGAAAAGAATAAGAGATTTAGCCAATGAAAACTTGATGGGTTTAATTTATTTAACCTGAGATGGGTAGGACAGGGATATACAGCTTTCTATAAGTACATTTACAAAATACAAGCGTATTTACTAATTTAGATGAAAGAAGATTTAATGCAATCATTAAGGAAAACCTTATAGTGTATCACTGGCCCAATATTTGAGGATATAATGGAACCTGAAGTTACCAGAAATTTTTGAGAACATTTTAGAAAAATGAAAAATATGTGGCTGTGCCTAATCTAACTCACTGTACCTTGGAGCAGAAGGTAAATATATTGAAGTCTCTTCTTTACTGCCCTTTTCAAATCAGAGCGTAAGGAGAAAGGCAAGATGCTGGATCTGAAAACAGCCAAGACACAGAATGTAGGAGTATGTGATAGTCTTTTGCCAAGTTGAAAATAAATTATAGAGCTTACAGTATTGATCTAGGAGAGTGAGTTGGTGAACCTTCCACAGGAAGTAGAATATAAAATTAGTAAAGGCTGGAGCAGATTGTAGTGGATCTCATGAGGGTTGTAACCTCCAGAGTTAATTTAATTGACAGTGAAATAGTAGATTAAAATTATTGTTTATAATTATGGGCTAATGCACATTCCAAGGAATAGTTTTAACCACTTCCTCACTGTAACTGTAACCATTCATGAGAAGTCTCATGCACAGTGTTCAGCAGGGATAACTAGAAAGAAGGAAAGAAATGTTTGTAAGTTTGTGAGTGGTTTGAATTATAATACTGAATGACATCATATAATCCAGTGGTACAGCCTCAGCTAAAACATCATGTTTAGTTTTGTTCACACTTAAGAAATAAGCAAAAATAAATGAAACTCATTATAACCATAGAAACATTCTACTAGCCAGAATGATTGACCATAATCTTATTAAGTTTAAAAAAAAAAAATCTTGAGCGGATTTGCTAAAGGAGTACAAAGTATTGAATATCTTGAAGAAAAGAACAAAGCAAACTGGATATTTCTTTTTAAACTTTCTCTTAACACAAGAACAAAGAAAGACAGAAACCTAAGCTTTTCTGGGTTTGGGGTTTTTTGTAGATACACAACCATCAGATTGAGCTCAGCATAACCGTTATAGAGATATTGACCTTTCTTCGTAATATTTCTTTCCTCCTCAAATTCTCTTCTCCAGTGTCACACATTGCACAGCCAAACCACTGGATACTTTGTGTGGTTTGGCCGGGATCTTTGCCTTGAATTTCCCTATGGGCCTTTGTATCTGAATGCTAAGCGTGACTCTCCCCATCTGTTTCCATGCAAAAATTCCCAGAATACCGTTTTTTCCCTACAGATTTTCATCATTCTGTGTCTCGTAATGCCCTGTCTGGCATTCACAAGTGTGGTCTTGCCTTGTTCATAGTGGTTCAGAAAGTTGCAGCTGGGATTGAGCCTTTGAACCTTTCACCCCCTCTGAATCTGTCAGTTCCCGTTCTCAGCCGCATCACACACTCGGTCATTTTGGTTTCAAGGCCCCCTGAGATTAACTATCTGCATGCATAATTTTTCTTGTGCTAGCAGTATCCTGATGTCTGTTTTCCAGTAAGGCTATGGTGGTATCTTTTGTCTTCATTCCTTTAGCTTTTAGTATTTTCAAATGAATATTTTCTCTTAAGGTTTTCACCAGTGCTGTGGTGTTGATAGAATTCTCCATAAATGTCTGTAAAGCTGCCCTTCAAGCTTCTTGAGGTTCTCCTTTAATACAATACCTAGACAGAAATGATGAAAATAATGAAAAATAATGAAATAATGAAAAATCTTGGATTCTATCGCTATGAACAATATTCTCTTGTCATTTCCTCACAGTCTTCTCTCTCTTCTGTCTGTATCCACTGGTCTCACTGCTAGCCTGGGTAGCTTTTGAGGTCCCCTTCTCCTTTGCAGGCCCAGTGTGTGTCACTCAGGAGATCCTCCATCCTTCACTTGGTGTGCCAGAGCACAGATGCAAAAATGACTGCATATCCTTTTTCATACAGTACACAGTGGGGCTGGGAGACCAATAATTACAGATTGTCACTATGACCAAGCTTTTGGGGAATCTAGAAATGGTGTATTTATGCTGCATAGTAAAAATGCCAAGAGTTGTGTTATTCTTAAGTAGAAAAAGAAGAGAGAGAAACCTTGTTCTTCAAGGGATAGGTTGACCAACTGGTAGGAAGAAGTGCACTTTTTGAGAAGGACATCTCTCATTTACTTACTGCCCAGTGTTTTTCAATGTTGTCTGAAACAAAGATTAGTGAGAACTTCCAACTGAAATACATTGCAGGAGGGCCCAACTCTGAATCCCACTTTTCCATCTTCTAGAGCTCAAAAAGGACTTTGCTTGGAGTCATGCCTGATCATGATTCTCTGGAGTTTTGAAATAGGACCTTACCACTTGGCAGTAAAGAATCAGATTATTTCATTATACTATGAAGTAAAATTGCATTTCAGAATGTCAAAAATAGACATGAAATGAAATTGCTACTTATAGTTAGTGATATGTTAAGCACCCGGTACAGGTTACTTTTAGAAATATGTTACTGGATGAGGTGGATCATCAATCTGATCAGTCATGGCAGTTTTTGTATTCCTGTCAAAAAGCCCTGTTGTTTAAGAGGAATTATTTTTAATTATTGGAAGGGTTTAAGAAAATGACATATGGAGGCTGAGATGAGGAAGCTAGTTCTTACCTTGCTTTGAAAGCACTCTGCTGTCTTGCCTAATGAGCTTTTAACAGAGGAATGGTTAAAGTAGGAAACAGGCCAAGGGAAGAGAATGTAACATTCCTGCTCCTAGAGCTGGTGGTTCTCAGTGCACTGGGACTGAAAGGTCTCAGTAGCACAGATGCTATGGCTCATTGATTAAAGTGCTCTTAGGTTAGAAGTGACTTTCATTAAACTGTTTTATTTTATCCCGATGCCTAATTCTGCAAACAGTTGTAACATTTTTCAGTCTGATGTCTTCCCTGCTGCCTTCTGTATCCTAATGAAGGACAATTTTCAAATACTGTATGTTGTAAAACAACAAATTGTGGAATATTAATGTAACTGAGGAAGTTTCAGTATTTTATCATTTTACCTGACTTTCAATAGTTTTACCTGATTGAAATATGGTGGAAAATTATCAGTCCCATACTAGGTATGTAGTAACATAATGCTGCCTAGCAGACACAAAATGTGTGCCTGTGCTCCCTTTCTTTCACTCTATTTCCTTGGATTAGTGTTAAATTCCCTCAGTTGTATTTACTAATGCTTGTGATTCTTTTGTGCTTTGCGACTGAAAATTCGTCATAACTGGTGCCTAATCTGCAGCTTTGATTTGGGTTCTTACTGTAATCACATTTTAAACATCCACTGACCCTGTTTGAAGAGTCCTTAGAAAGTTGTTTTTTCACTACAGATTTGGATTTTACAGTTGAAAAGAATTACTGAAAGCTGCTGAAATGGCACTCTAATTAGTTCATCTTTTCCTGAGCCTTATCTGCCCCAAAGAAGAGGATACGTCCCAATTCAGTCACGCAACTGGCTGCAAGCCTCAAACAAGATCCCAAGCTGAGCCTTGAGCTTCCACTCCTCTGTTGCTTGGGGATTGCCTTTTGTTTCTATTTTGGTTCAGGTAGAATTTGAAAGGAAAGTGTCCCTAGGAGAAATGATACATGGATTGCCTAAACTGGGACAAGGGAGGCCAAGTCACTGGATCTGTAGATGTGCGCTGCCGCTGGCAACTTGCTTATGCTCCTCTGCCTCAATTCCCACATCTGGGAAGTGGAGCCAACATCCTGCTTTGCAAACATAAACGGAATCTCATGCCCCTTCTTCCTCAAGGCACTTTGAATTTTTTGGGTGGGGTGTCTATCTGTCTGAATGGTGACAATAAGTCCTTTGGTTAAGCCTTTTGGGTGTTGCAGACATGGGCAATCTGTCCAGAGCAACAAAGTGCTCTGTTGCTCTTATGAGTGAGAGTGAACTCAGAAATACAATGTAGAGGAAGATCTTGATAGGTTTATCACAGTTATTAAAGGAACCTTGCATTAAAGACCTTTATGCAAGATACCTTCTTACTTTAATTTCTATCACTAAAGGAGACTGTCTCCTCTCTACAGCGAAGATAGGTCTTAGTGACTTCAGTAGAGAAACAGCCCAGAAAGCTTAATGGAGTCCCCTTTTGTTTCTCTAAAACATGGATTTTGCTTGTAGGTTGTAAAACTGCTGAAGACAAAAGTTCTTTGTCTTCAAAAAAGCAGATCTCCATAATACCCCATAACTTGATGTATTTTCATTAGATTCTCGCTGGCTGTGAGTGCCGATGCAAGTAGCCCATTCTTGACTGATTAAGTGCAAAATGTACATCTGTCAGGGCAAGCAGCTGTCCCTTACCTTTCTCATAGCTTTCTCTCTGCAAGTGACAGTGGCCATTTATCTGCCAGTGCCCTTCCTTCATCTTTGTCAGTTTCTGGTGAGGCAGTTGACTGGAGTATTGTCTTTGAAGACTGAGAATAAGGAAATGTTTATGCTGTGTCACAGACTTAATTAATTAATTACTTTTATTTTTTTATTAATTTCCTTAATGATTTCCAGCCAGTCACTTAATCTCTTTGTAAACTGGCCATTCATCTCTGAAAACAAGACTGAAGGCTCACTGCCTCAGTGGAACCTGTGTGGAAGCATCTGAGCTGCTCAGCCTTTCCAGAAGGGTGGACAAAAAGAAACGAGAGCTCTGGTTTCTCTCTCTGGTGTGGTCCTGCATTTCCTGGCCAAACCTGTTAAATTCCCTTCATTTTGCTGTGGCAATTTTTTTTTTTAAATCTTGAAAAAAAGGTTGTTTTTTTTCCCCTGGGTTCAGAGGAGTGTTAAAAGGAAACTTCCACCAGAACATGGTGGAACAGTTTAGTGGGACAGGAACTGTGTTTGCCTCTGCTTGTTTCTATGTTCTGTAAACACAAGGAGCTGCATGGACTGAGTATACACCAAAATCTCGTATTTTCCCTTTACTAGTTGGAAGATTTTTGGAAGAAATATGCAGTATTTTTTAGAGGGAAGGCTTTTCTCCATAAACCTTAATGTGAAAATATGGTAAGAAATACTTCAAGGACATGTTTCTTTCATTTTCATTTGTAAATACAGTTTTTGAAAGCCCTTCAACTATCAGTCTCATTTACTCAGAGCTTCCGTTGACCTTTTAATGTGGTAGGAAGCTCCCCAATCCTATGCCACAGGTATTAGTAGGCTGTGTCTTGAGTGTGCTATAACCTCCATACTAGCTTTGTTTTATTCTCATCTCTAAATTTATGTAGTGGGTAAGTATTCTGCAATTTGAAGACTGCTTAATAAAAGGATTTAATGACCAAGAGTCACATCCTGCTGTTGTCATTCGTTACAGGGTATTCTTCTATGATTAATTATTTTCTAAATAAAAGTCCAGAAATCTGTAGTTTCTCATGAATTGTACTAGAGGGCAGGCATTTGCATTCTATAAAACCGGTGATTCTGTGAAATTCACTCACGCAGAGTACTGTGCTTGGCTGACATAACCTTCAAAATGGCCTGATCTTATAAGCATGGGCAAATCTAAACTATACATTCAGGGGAAAATCAGTGGTTCTTGTTCTCTGAAGTTTAGTGTTTTGTTTTACAATATCTTTCAGTCTTGAAACATCTTGTACAATGATACAGTGATGTTTTACAGTATCATTTGAGGATGTGTTCTGGAGAGAATAAAGAAAGCAGTATCATCAGCGATAGCATCTTTGTGAGCTATAAACTTAGAAGGAGTAGGTTATTTTGCAGTAATGTGTTTTTCCCATAGAAGACATGAACTCCTGTGCTACTTTATTGTCAACGTTTGTTATCATCGTGCATTGTTTCTGGCTTAAAGTAGGACCTGCACTCTGGTGAACACTGTAAAAGAAAAGACAGCTGGTGCTCTGAACTGA
This sequence comes from Pachycephala philippinensis, assembly GCA_013397055.1. Lineage (NCBI taxonomy): Eukaryota > Metazoa > Chordata > Aves > Passeriformes > Pachycephala > Pachycephala philippinensis. The sequence goes on along the minus strand of VWZT01002467.1, from coordinate 144,951 downwards.
TGATTGATTAAGCATCAGTATTGCCAATGGGTTTTCATTAAAAACATAAATCTTGGTCTTGCAGCAACTGGGTGTTTTGCAGTTGATCTGAGAAAAGCAAAGGCTTCACTAATTACCTTTTTTTTGGTAGAAATGCTTTTCAACAGCTGCATGGAATTTAGTTGTTTGAAACCATCAACGCATAACCTCATATAGAACATACACCATGTGAACTCGGCTCTGTTCTCTGCTTCCTCTCACAGCGTTACACAAACACTGTTTCTTCAGTTTGAGAACAAGCAGTATATTGGCATAATACCTTTCAGTTGTAAATTCTGCTTTTTAAAATTGAATACTGTATTTTCCATGTTTCTTCAGGGCTCACTGGAAAGATTGTAAAAGCCATCCTCAAGGAAGGATTTGAGATCTCAGCTTTGCAGATGGTAGGTTTCCTTTTGTGTGTTTTTATGATAAACAGAAGCTGGAGTAGTGCTGTATGCACATCACAGCAGTGCACAGGTGTCTTCCTGCAATATAAAACCCTTGTGCACACTGTAACAATGTTTTGGGATCAGCACTGTCCTTGTGATATTGTGTTTTAGTATCTGATTGATCAGCTAATCTGTTTCTGTTTGCTCGGTGACCTTGAGCCAAGACACTTCACTTCTCTGTATCTGAGTTTCCCTATAGTTAGGAGGGGAGATAATTATATCTGTCTCTTCTGGAGCAATTTGAGATATCTTTACAAAATGTACTAGCTAAGGTTAATGAAACTTTTGTTAATATCCTTCCTTAATTTTTTTAAAATATATATTTAGTATGAATTATGGGAAATGCTTTTAAAGATACTTTAGGGATTTTGACAGCCTGAACACCCTCAGCAGTTAAAGGAATTTTGCACAGAGATTGTTCCCAAGAGTCCTGCCCTTCAATTTCGGTCAAAGTCTCAAGATCTGAAATTCCACTATCACTCAAATCCCTATCACGAATGAAGAATAGCCCCTTTCTTAGTGGGATCAGCCAACACTACATTGTCTACTTGTATTTGATGTGGAAAAGGATACTGTGTGCTGTGCTGCCTGTGGCATCATTAACTAAATTGCTGACAAGCTTCATATTGCAGGAGTAAAGCCATTCCTTTTACCCAGTAAAACTTTGAGGATTCTGAATATTTGCTGGTTAAGGGGTGTCTGTGTATTTGTGCTGTTGTTTAATACAGACTGGCTAACATTTTGGTTTTCTTAGTTCAACTTGGAGCGTCCAAATGTAGAAGAATTTTATGAGATTTACAAAGGCGTCGTCCCTGAATACATGGTAAGCATAAGTTTAACAAGAATCTGTTTAAAAAGAAAATATGCTCAAGTGAGGAAATTACCACATTTTTTATTGCTTGGAATTGTGATACGGGGGTTTTATGAACCTGATATTGAACAGTTCTAGTTTGTTCTCAAATAAATTAATTCAGTGTGAAAATTGTTACGTGTGTCATAATAGAGGAGAGCCTTTCATGAAAATTGTTCAGCCAAGGAATTTGTAAAATACAACAGGGTCACATCCCCAGCTTCCCCCAGAAAAGTTATTTTATTGATGGTGAGCTATGAGAATCTTATGACACCTGCATCTTTGTTTGACTGGGTATTGCAATAGTGACTTGGACCAGAATGTGTATTTATTACTTTATTTACAATGAGGCTGCTGTACTGGATGCTTTCCTAATGACATCTTGAACTATTCTTTGGTTTATTGATCTGACTTCTGTAAATATTCAGAAAAATGAAGATGTTTAAGATATGCTGTAATCCCAGGGGACATCTCTACAGTACTATTCTTTGTTGTACTGTCACATAAAACTTCCTGACTGCAGATAGAACAATGAGAATACAAGGAGATGAGCTTGTATTTCTGTATCACCTTCTCTCAGAGTATTCTGGTTCATTTTACTCATAGCAATTTTTACTTTACTATGTAATTTACTCATAGTGAGTAAATGAGTTTAGCTTCAATGCCATGCTATTATGGTGCAAATTATCCTTAATTTTTAAATGGTTCCGTTATTGTACATTTTCTACGTATTTACTAATATTACTCTGAAAATGAAATTTTTATTATTTTTTCCTCCTTCATGATTGTTCAGTCTAACTTTCTTCAACAGGGTTTGTAGATTTGTCTTTAAATGGGTTAGGAGTACTGCTAGTTCACTCTCAGATTGGGAAATACTCATAAGGCCTCCTCCGAACATCATTTTTGACAAGTACCAGAGGGAGAGTGGACAGGCATACTTGTAGGTATGTGGCAGAATTTAAACATGGAAGTTTCTGACCAGTATTTCAGGGCCTGAAGAGTCCTGCAGTACTGCAAAAGTCTCTGCTTTGAACAAAATTGGAAATTCTCTACCATTTTCTGCAGCTCTTTTGTACAATCTCTAACCCTCCAACAAGCTGCAAATTTTAGTTATATAATTTAACTGGACAGTTACTCAGAAGGGAAAGTGACATTTAAACAAGGCCAGTCAATAAATAAAATACGTTTTAGGTGATGTTAAGAAAAGTGAGAATCTAGGGCTCTGTTCTGCAAGCTATATGTGCTGGATTGGCTCAGCTGAAAAGAAATCAAATTAGTATCTTCATGCAGTCAGGATATCTGAGAAACAGGAAAACGTGGAAAAGCTAATCACGATGGTAAAGGGTTCCGGAGAAGGCACACATGGGAACAGCAACGGATATTGTCAGTGCAGTCCAAATAGGAAAAAGTATGTTACAAAATAGGATATTGGAGAAAGAATATGACCTCTTATATGTGTGACTCAGAACCATCTGGTTTGATCTAAATTTTATTTATCATTCCAAAATAACTCAGCACAGAAGATACTGGCAGCCAGAAATCCTTTTAAAAAACTGTACTTCCATTTCTTTTGGTTATTCCTTGTCAGTCAGATAAAGGTTTGACATTGTATATAAAGTACTTTGTGAAAAGAGAAAGCTGTACGATTGGCCAAAATTTTAGCTTTGTTACTGTCTCCTACATGGGATTTTACATACTGTTGATTAGTTTTTGTGCTGTTTTGCTTTGTATTTCCTATTCTACCCAGGACAGAAAATGGGAAAAAAGAAGTGAGATTATTTTAGATCAGCTGAGAATCTACTTTGTTAATCAAAAATCCTTGAGCTTGATCCACCTCCAGGAATGGTTTTGGTTGACCACAAACCATGCTATTTGATGAATAAACTATTTGCTAGAGAAAATTTGATGTAGCTGTAACTGTGAGCCTTACCAGACAAAGAGGGTTTGCTATTTAAACTCAACTCTGGACTTGATGAGGCTGTGTAAGTAGACCAGGCTTGTCTGACACAGAACCACCTGCCTCTGTGCTGTACCTGATGGCAGCTGGTGTTCAGGTCTCAGCTTTGTGCTGTAATGAAGGAGTCAGGAGTAGCTTTGGTCATGTTGTTTGCTCTTGTTGGTGGGATGTCCGTGCTGAGGCAGAAACTTAAATAAAAGAGGGAGGAACAAGAAAAACCACGGTTTGCAGGAATTGCAGAGGGTTGATTTAACTGGAATTAAAAGCCTGTTTTTTTCTCTGCTTTCCAGTTAACAGTTGTTTAGGCGACAGAATTTAATGAAATTCTGCAGAGTAGTGACATTGTGGCAATTTACTGTTTCTTAACAGAATGAAATATGTGGTTCTTTGACCTGTTTTGACCAGAGGATCTGTTGGTGATAACACAGTTTTTGGAATTAAAATACTTACTTATGCTGTAGAGCATGAAGCTAGTCTGCACTCTTTTCATGTCCTTGAGGAATACTTCTACCTAGATTTCCTGGGATCTAGTTGATGATAGAGGCACTGGATAAAATCCAGAGTGGGGAGATTAGGCACGTGTTCTCAGTATGGAATCCAGTATGAGGATAGCACCTTTTTGGAACAGTGCTGCTCGAGTTGGAGTTGTTGTGTATTTATTTTCTGTCACAATTCATAGAAGGAAGAGAAGGACCTAGTTCTGCTTTTCCTCCCGCTCTTTTGTTCACTCTGTGTGCTGTTTTCCTTTGCCATGGCTCATCTTTGACCTGCCCGTGGCTGTTGGGCATGATTGCAGAACCTTGCTAGTCCTTACCTGTCCTCCCTCACTTTCTGTGCATGTTTTGTCCTTTGCTCTTTCCTCATTGGTTTTGATCCCTTTAATTGTCCTGATTTGTTTAAAACTTGTCTGCCCAGATTTCTAGACAAGCATGCAATTATGAGGGCATGATTTTAAAAAGGAAGTCAGACTAGAGCGTCAAAATAGATTCTTTCTGCTTGTGAAACTTATACCTCTAATTAACAAACTCCAAATTGGCACTAATGCCCAGAGTTAATTTAAGCTTATGAAAACTAAGACCCATCTTCATCACCCACGCAGAACTCACGATGTCTCTTTACTCTCCTGGAGACTCCAGGGAAACAGGTGATTTCAGTGTAACTGAGATTCTGGCATTAGTACATCACAAGAATGTTGCCAGACCAGGACCCCTTTCCCTAACAGGTTGTGCCACAGGCTCAGATTCTGTTGGCTTGTGTGTTTCAGCTTCTGCAGTAATCTGTGAGGAAAAGACAGTGAGAACCAAGAGCCCAGGAGACATTTTAATGACTTAAAGCCATTGAACGAGTGTATATTTGGAAACAGATATGGGCTGTGTGCCGTGCTTCTGGTAGGGAACACTGCAAAGTACATTGCTGCCTGTGGAACTGGCTGAACACAGTGTGACTTTTCAGGCTTAAAACCCAGCAAAGTGCATTCCAGTGATTCAGTCTCGTTTGGCAAGTTATGAGATACTGCCATGAAATCTAGGTCCAGATCGATAAGAATGTACCTACAAAAGAATTTAAAGTATTGTGGATGCTGTTATATGCTACTCAGTATCCTGTTGAAGCTGAATATCCAATTTTTCTCAATTTCCGCCTTCTAAACCAAGTAGCAAAATGGAAAACATTTCTTTTGTGGTGAATACTAATGGTGTCTTTGTTTTGTGTCCTTGCTTTCCTAAATGCACCAAAATTTCTTAATTGTTTCTGTCCTGTAAGTTTGGACCTTATTTTGGGGAGGAATACAACCCTTGCTAAGGCCCAAAGAAGTTCAACTTTTTTTCTGTCCTTTTTCTTTTCCAGGAGATGGTTTCAGAGTTGTGTTCAGGCCCTTGCATAGTAATGGAGATTAGACAATTCGATCCTTCAAAAGTGTTCAGAGACTTCTGTGGTCCTTCTGACCCTGTAAGTACTTTCTTGAGTGATAAATAAAGCTTAAAAAATTGATGTGCTAAGTGAGTTAAAATGTCAAAGTGTGGTATGGCTGCCACATGCCTGCTGCATTCATTAGAAACATGTCAGCATTACCTTATTACAGAAGTCAAATGCAAGCCTTGGTGGACCAATTTGCAAATCCTTTAGCAACCCTTCTGATCTTACCTAAACCAGATAATAAAATACTGTGATGACATTTATGTGAAAGGAAAGGTATCTTGGCAAAAATCTCAGTTAAAGATTCACAAATATTCTAATGCAAGGCTTCAGAGCCCTGGAATGAATAGTTATTGCTTGTGAATGCCAGTGTAACCAAATGTTAATTCACTGCAGTCTGTGGCATTCTCCTAGGATGAAACTGAAAGGAGAATAGGTTCCTTTGATTTTCAGAAGGAAGCAAACAAAAAAGGGTGTCAAAGTTCTCATACCTGTTTGCTTCTAGCTTTTATTTTTCATTTCTTGAGGTGGATAATTACCTATGTCTGATACTGTGTGCAATATGAAGACAGGCCTAAGTGCTGTCTCAAAAAGTTTGCAGATTTTTGTTAAACAGTGAAGGCTGCTATACACACAAGAACAGAGGTGAAATGTCAAGATGCAGGCAGTGAAGTCAGGGTTAGTATGTTTTTCTGGTTATGATTTGATGTTTTCATGGTAGACTTGAGGGAATTTACCAGTTTTCATGGAAAAGAATCACACAGATGAACGTTTGAAGGGGAGAACAAGTTATTCAGGATATATTTTTCTTCAGATACAGAGTTTCCATTATAGAAAGCACAGGTTAAAGGCATTATCCAAACATTTATTGCCTCTTCTGTTTGGTAACGTTCAAATATTTCTCTGCTGGGTTAGGATCTTGTAAACAGAGCATAAGCCATTTATCTGACTTAGTTTTAACTGCAGGATGGTATATCAGTAGTAGTGTACACAATATAGTGGTTTCAGTTTTATTTCAAATCCCATGTTTAAGGTTTCTGGTCTTTAAAACTTTCAAAGATGTAGTCATTTTATTTGGGTCTATTACATCTTTTTCATGTGTCTGCTTGTTTAATGCCTCATATGTTAAAATCAAACTATGCTTGCAAACATCACAGCAGCTTTTGCTTATGAAAGACAAGTGTTCCTATATAAGGGGAATTTCACTGTTTTTTCTTACTCACCTGAAAAACTGTCATAACCATACAACGTGTGTATGCAGCTGTTGATGAGCTGAGGAACTGAGAGATGTATAAACTGATGCCTTTTCTGGGTAACAGAAGAAAACCACAAAGGAGGGAACTAATTTCCTGTCTCCCAGATCTCTTGCTCCTCAGTGATCTGCTGATGCTGTTTGTGTTTCCCTGCTAATGGTTAACTGTCTGACTTGTGAAAATGAGTACCCACCTGCTTCTAGTGGAAGCAGAGGCTGTAAGTTTTGGACACTGACTTCAGAGCAGTTCCACTAATGGTATGTTTGGAAGACAGGCAACTGTGTTATATTTCTGTGCACTGTTTTCTGTAGAAGTTGCAAATTAATTGATTCTCCAAGCACATAAAGCCTATGTACAGTAACTACAGCAGCTTTCAAGACTAATCATTGCCTGAAATTAATCTGTCTCTTCAGACAGTGTTTGTAGCTTGTCCTTGAGGATAAAGGGGCTAAGGTATCTCAGCTTTTCATTCCCAGCTGGAATTGTCGGAGAAGCTCACAGCTGCACTTTGTGGTTCCAATATTAGTCTCAAATAGGAGTAGCAGAAACCGTAATAGCAGTTTCATTACTGAAAGAGGTTATATACAGACCATGAAGATAATTTGGACTTGGGATTCTAGTGGGTAAGGTACATCTAAGTGTCATGCAATTAGTGCACTATCGTTGAGAGATCTGGATCTCTTTATAACTTGTCTGTTTATAAATGCTGGGTCCTGATGTGTGTGCAGTCTGTTTATAAACACAGGAGAAGACCAAGTTCACTACAAAAACAGACCTGTTTGGGTCACTTTGGCTCCTGTTAAAGAGTAGCCTATATGCCATTGAAATCACTGTCACTGCTTTCAAAGCAAAGTGCTGTTTCAAGTGAGTGAAGGTGTTGGAATTTGACTTAAAATGGATCTTTCCCAATCACCTGTGCTTTTAATTATATCTTAAATACATAAAAAATGTAGTAATTACTTTGTGGCAAGTCAGATATCTAAACTGGGTGTGAATGTTAACAGCCCTTTCAGTCTGTTCTTGGTTTTGCAGAATGTTTAGGGCTGAAGAAAGAATTAGAATTCTTCTATTTTGAGGATTATACTTTAATAAGATAGCAATTTATACCAAGTGGATAATGCTAAAAATGAAATGGAACTTTGGGCTATTTTCTCTAAGCGGGTAATATTTTGGTAGTACTGCAGGTCAGTGAAGCTCTCTGCCAAAAATACCCTTCATTGTAAACCAGCTTATAAATACTTTATTAAAACCTCCTCTGTGGTAGTAGGGAAGACAACTAAACAAAAACCTGGTTTGAGTCTCATTGTAGTCGTGTATGAAGAGCCCTATCAGATCTGGAAAGCAGGCAGTGGAATAAAGATACTTCTCTGCAGGGAGCTGTGCTGAACGTGCTCACTCCCAAAATTGCTGTGGTCTGCTTGAAGGGCTCAGATTGCTTCCTTGTGGAACACTTGTCCCCCGTAGATAGTACATGCAGTAGGATATGTGCCTTTCTGGAGATCTTGCTGCTCCTTGCATCCTTCTTGTACACTGGCACTTTTCTACTGAGCGTCTGGCTGGCTCACCGTGCTCTTGGTGAGCTGTCAGCCTCTTTCATCACACTTGGCTTCAGCTCCTGGAATGCAGCTCATCCTTTTGTGCCATTGGTGGTCTCACCTCAGGCCTTTCTCTAGTCCAGTTGTGATACTTGTTCTTGTCTTCCAGTTGCAGTCTCTAGCCAGGTCCCAGACTATTTGTGTGCCTTACTCTTGGTGTCCCTCTGTGCCTTTTTCTTTCTGTCCTGGTCTGCCTCTGGGGCTAATATGTGGGCCTCAGAACTGGAAGGTTCCCTCCACATCTACTGTAATAAACAGCTATTTAGTCTTTACTTGCTTTTGCAGCACCCCTGTAAAAGGCCAGCAGTCATACTGATGCCCATCTTGAAGATGTTTCTTTGCAATGTTAATAAGGGCTGTTTAAAAAAGGTCTCTGAATGTCACACAAGACTGCAGCTTTTCAAGGAGGAGAAGCACCCACAGGCTCTGCTATGCACACAGAGCTGTGAAGTTTGAGATGCTAACATCCTATGAGCAGCTGAGGAGTTTTATTTAGATATTTAAATTACAAATAGGGATGGGGTTTCTGAAATTACTTCAAGTCCCACTTATTCTCATGGTGTGTCTGAATCATTTAAGCTCATTTTTAAAATACACTATCAAATCTTGCTATCCAGGTTGTTGAATTGCATGTTTTTTGCTGGCTGCTATTTCACTGTGTTTCTACTGGTGCAGTTCTGACACAGAAAGAAAAAAAATTACACCTATGGCAAAGTAGTAGCTGGTGAAGAAAGCTAGGAAGAGGACTTAAAAGGTAATTAAATCTGACTCTTACAGAACACGAGTCTTTTGAACTTCCAGTACACACTGTCACTTAGAAATAAAAGTTACTAACTGCAGCCAAAGTCCAACAGAAATTAAATTGTGTTTCCTCTTCATTATAAAGAAATGAAAATGCTTGGAGGGGTAGGGATAAATGCAGCACACTGTGTGTTATCAAGAAAGCTGTTTTGTTTAAGTTGTAAGGAAGAAAAAAAAAAGCAACTTATTGTGCATTGATTTGGCTTTCTTTAACATGGACCAGGATGCAAAATCTGTAATGGAAAATCTTGGAACAAGAGGATGGTGGCCAGGGAGTCCTGTCACTGCTTGAGTTTGCTGGCATTGATATTTAATTTCACTAATGTTTGTATATTTTTGGCCTCTGGAGCAGTTAGAGGCTTTTTGTTATTACTTAGGTCTGAAGCTACAGCTTTAGTTTTCACATCTTTGTGCAACTATATTGAAATAGCTGCTTGGTAACATTTTGTCATGGAGTTGTCAAAATGATTAGTATTCACAAAACACTTTAAAAATACTGTAGAAACTAGGTATATTACTTCCTTTTTTTTTTAACTTTGTTCATATACAAATTTAAAAGTTGGTTATAATACATGATACCAGGAATCTACATCAGCTACATGTTCCTGGCTGATTGCATAACTTTTAGTATTCCTAAGAGCTTTTACTTGGAATTGGCAGTACACTAAACGTGAGTCAAGTACCTTCTGTTGTGAGATATTATTGAAGTGATGGGATGTGCTGCAATATTTCTGCATCCAGTGGGCTGAAAAGGGATTTTCATTTTCATACACTTGCTTTAAATCCTAACCTGCATTCTTTTTACATTGGGGATTTGCACTTTTAAGTGTAACAGTGTGTCAAGTCTTTTGTGCTTTTGCATGAAAGAGCTGAAAGGGAGATTAGATGGTTTAAAATAAAGCAGTGAACTGAAAAAGCTGGAGTCTGCTTTAGCTCCATTCCTGACCTCACTCTGTGACCTTGGACAAAAAGTTCAATATCTTTCCGCCTCAGTTAATCACATCAGTTAAATAGGGATAACAGTATGAGCCAAAGAGCACTGTTGCTGTAAGATTTTTGTTTCTATAGACCTCCTGTGAATCTCTAGCTCTGAAAAATATGTATATGTGAGGCCTAAAATGTTCATGTTCATTCCCAGAGCTACATTAGCAGCACGACATTTTCATATTGCATCATATAAAGAATAGATAAGTGGAAGATGTAAATGAATATAAAGGCTATTTTTGAGCTTCCAAGTACTCGTTTTCTGGTAATACCTTTATAGCTGTTTCAGTGTGGATTGTCCCTTTTGTGAGCCCTGGTAAGAGTGTTGACAATGAAGTACATAATGTCTTTCAAGAGAAATAAGGTTTTTTAAATCTAATTCTTTAACAAAGCAGATTTTAATATAATTGATTATCTGCTCAGATAGTCTGAGTCATGTAATAAAAATAAAAACTTTCATTCAGATACAGACTATTATCAGCTAGAGTAGCAAACGGACCAATCAATACCAGCTACAATATCCTGCTGTCTAAGCCAGCAATGGGAAAGACATGATTGAATTGCTTAGATGTTATTTAGGGTCAATCATCTGACTCTGTCCTTTCAGTTTTTAATTTCTATATTAGCATCTGTGGGTCTAATGAAAAAGTGTTCTAGACAGAGCTGAGGCCTCTTACCTGGGAGACAGGGTAGTTTTTGTCTGTGGAGGTGGATTCTTCCCTCTAGTGCAGCCCCCTTTTTCTGAGCTAACACTGCTGATTCATCAAGCCCAAGGGCTCTGTAGGTTCAGGACTTCTCCTGCCTTGTTCCGTGTCACCTGTCTGTGCACAGGCAGGGGATCTAGAAGAAAGGAAGTGCTAAGATAGCTGTGCTCTAATGACCCACAGCTGCAATGTGACTGCAACTGTGAATTGCACTGGTTTAGACTGTCAGTATGTTGGTGTATGATTTGAAATTTACCTCCAAAAATATTACGTCTTCTTGACAGAAACAAGCCTGTGTCTGTGTGGATGCCAAACACCCCACCTGTGGCAATGAGTTGCTTTCCCAGGTTTAAAATGCGTGGAGTCTGCACTGGGCTGCACCAGGAACAAAACTGATAATTATTTATTCTTCCTCTCAAAGCTCTGTGTAGCCCTGGGAGCAGCTGAGAGTCAAGAATCCAAGAATTCATTTTTACAGGCATGAATTCAGTGTTCATAGTAAGTTCTCCTGATGTTTGTTTTCCTTCTGAATATGTACTGCAGAGGTCTGGCAGACCTTGACACCCACCCTACCCCTGCTGCCCTGTTTGCTTTGATCACGAGTGTGTGCTTTGTAGTGGCATGGATACATGATCTGCTTACAATTTTGAGGTGCCCAGCTTAGAGCTGTTTCTTGCAGACTGTCTTCTGCAAGCCACTCTTTGCAGGTGATGGGCAGTCCTTTGATGGGAAGAGGGATTTCACCCTCAGGGCAATGTGTCTTTGTGCAGAGATTAGAACAAAAGTCAGAGCAGTAGTAGTTGAGGAGCCTTTTCCTTGCAAGTGGCTTGCTTTAGATGTGGCTTGTTATTGCCGCGAGGTTGCTGTCATATGATGGCTGTTCAGTGTCATGTGGAGCTGGAGCTTGTGGGCTCACTTTGATTCTTGATGGCAAGGTGCTTATGTGTTGAAAATTGCTGTTATTAGTGGTGACTGACAGTCTCCATCAGAAGACTAAATATTGACAGAGCCCTCAAGACCTAACTCTGCTTTAAATCCAGTGTGATTGAGGCATGTTGGCAAGGTTACAGTTGGAAAAAACCCGCTTTTATCTGCCACTCCTTGTCTGCGGCTCCAGAGCTGCTGAACTAGAATGTGTTATCAATGCAACTGTTGCTGCCTAAATACATACTGGATGTGAGGTCATTGGACTTGAGATCAGTGATCCCACATTAGAGTAATTTGGTAAAATAGTTAATAGAAGATACTGCATTGTCTATTACCAGGCCCACTGCCAGGGCAGAGGCATGATACTGGAGAGTCTGCTGCTTTCATCCTCTGGAGAGAAGGTGCTGGTGCCCTCTGGGAGAGGACTGAGAGTATATTTGCATCTCATTTCGATTTGCTGCAATGCCTTTTTTTTAAATTAGTTGGCTACCAAAGCCCCTCTAGCCTATGTAGTAGGGGTTTTTTTGCAGTTTCCTCTGCTACCTGACACTACAATATTTTAGTATCCCCTGATGACAAGACACCTTTTCAACTGTGATTTCTGGACATTCGCAGGAAGTTAACAACATTTTGTCAAAGATTCTGTATGTCCTCCTGGAAAGTAGCGTCAACTTCAGAAGCTTCAGGGTTCCCATCTGCATTCCTGTCTTTCCCTTATGTCAATCAGTCTCTGGCTTTGAAATGTTTCTTTCTGGGTACCTCTTGCCTGGTTCCAGGCTGGAATAACTTGCCCTATTTTAGCAGTAGGAGTGAAGCTTAACATGAGCCCAGAGACTGAAGAAAAGCAGGGCTGTGCCACAAAGCACTTACAGCACGGGTTACTGATCTTCCTTGACTTGCTGAGCTACCATGGAGACCTCCTAGTTACCTTCCAGAATGGCTAATGCGCCAGGGTATCCTGGAGCTAGGTTGTTGGGCCTTTCCCTGCAAAGTGTCACAGGTCTAGCCATTTTGGTAAGGGTTTAAGCCACACCTAGAATATTTACTTCTTAAGAAAACTCTTTTTTTTTGGTCAAGGCCTTGGTACTGTTCAGCTCTGCAGACACATGAAGACATTTAATCTGATCTGAAATCACAAAGACTAATTGTATCCCTGGGTAGGTGGGAAAGAAGACTGAAAGACTGGGTTAGAAATCATAAGGGCTCCCTTTGCACTCAGACTGAGCGCATCCCAAAGTAGTAGGTGTGTGTTATTAAAGAAGTGGTTATTTTAAGCAGCTGTGATGAACACAAGATTCTTATAAATGGTGCAAGTTACATAAATTGTCTATTCAGCCTTGAGGAGGTGGAGTTTTTCTGATTGCGCAGAGTTTCGGTAATAACTGTCCATCTGCAGGTCTTGTTCTGCAAAATGAATGCTTCCACATCCTGTTTGCATTGCATCTTCCTGGTGATGTTCTCTCCAAGCTTTGAATAAATGCCATGCTTCAGGGTGGTGTTACAGATTTAGTATCTCATACTGATGGCTCGTATTTTATTTTAAAAGTGACCACATAAAGTTTTAGAGAAGTCTTTGCCTAGTTTCTTTTGGCATTTGCTTGGTTTGTGTTTAAATAATACTAAATCAATACATTTCAAAATATCATGTCTTTGTTGTATCCCTGCTTACGTACCTTAGATGGATTAAAGAGAAAAGTTTTGTTTCCTACTATTGTAGAAGAAGAGGTAGGCTTCTAACATAGCAGCTGATCGTGCGATAGCAGCCTAGTATAGACAAATATACAATGTAATTTTGCATTGCTGGGTTGGTCACAGGTAGTCTGCAGAGTTCTCTCCAGGGCTTCCTTACAATGTGATTTACCTGGCCGGTGGGAGGGTTTTAATACTCTTTAAAAATAAGAGTATACCCCCCTAATGAAAACAGTCTTTGTCAGCAATACAAATAGCTGATCATCAGAATTTTTAGGTTATAGTGTCCTCCTGCAGTCAGAGGATGTCTTCCTTCCTTGGTGATTCCCTTTCTTTTCATTTTTTGAGTATTTTTTTCCTCCCTTCTTTTCCTTTGGACTGTTCTATTTAAGGTTCTGGTGAAGCTTCTGAGGTTTCTGAGAACAGATTAATTAGTATATTCAGTCCATAAAGGCACTAGGTAAGAGCCATTTTGAGAATATGATGCTTCTGGGTTAATTTCAGTCTAGGTGGTTGTTTGCTTTGCTTCCCTTGTGTTCTGTTTGGTTACAGCAAACAGAACCTTTTACCATGGACAGCAATGTTTTTGAAGATATAAAATACCAGAAAAGAAACATTCAGGAAAAAAACCCAAACTTATAGCTTCAGTTCTTCCTTGCAAAAAAGGAGCAGTGTTTCCAAAAGATATGGCAAGTTCTGAGGTCACTCTGTCTGGGAAAGAAAATTATACTGTTACTGCACTAAACAACTATTTTCTCCTTCTTTAGTTTCTTAGCATTCTGGTCATGGTGACCTTGTGTGTCTGTTGAATCTTTGATTTGAATAGATTAAGAGCATTTGCTTACATGCCTGACTCGGGTTTCTGTCAACTGTAGAATGCCTTGTCCTTCACTTGAATTTGTCCCAGCATCTGGTTGGAACATATTGGTTATGTAGTACTGTTGCAAATACTTCAAGTTGTGAAGTAATATGAATGATATTTCATTTTAAAAAAATACTAAGAAAATAACAAAGGTAGAATTTTTAAGAAAATCAAGGTAGAATGTGGTAGAACAGGCTGCAAGGGCTTTTTCTAGAGCTCTGTAGATGGCACTTAGCAAGAATCAACACACAAAGCTGCTTGATGAAAATGTGCAATAGGAAAGTTATAACCATGTAGCAAAAGGGCGGTAGAACACTTAACTTTTCCACATAACCATGATGATGTTGTTGTCGTGAATATCCTGAAGTTGACTGTAAGTGTCCCAGAAGGTTTCATGTTTTTCGGTGAGCAGATTATGAATGAATAGTCAATTCCTGGAAGTGCATTACTTACTTTTCTTTTTTTCTTGTCCCAGAGGACTTCTTATTCAGGCTCTGCTTGGTCAATACATTGATGGTAGAGCCTAGTAATAGTCAAACAGAAAAGGAGCTGCAGATCACAGTGTATCTTAGTTACTCTTGATTGTAAATTGTTATATGAGAGAAATTGGAGTTACGGAGAAGATTATTCTGGGAGGTGTTGAAAAACACCTGAAAGACAATGCAGTCATCGGTCACAGCCAGCACGACTTTGTGAGAGGAAGGTCCTGCTTATCAAACCTGATTTCCTTTTGTGACAAGGTGACCCACCCAATTGATCAAGGGAAGCCAGTTGATGTAATCTTTTTGGATTTCAGTAAAGTTTTCGACACTGTCTCTCACAGGATCCTTGTGGACAAAGTGTCCAATTCACAGCTGGATAGACACATTCTGTGATGGGTGAGCACCTAGCTCACAGGTCGGGCACAAAGGGTTACAGTGAGTGGAGTGACACCAGACTGGTGAGCTGCTGTCATTTTTAGGGTTCTGCAGGGCTCCAGCCTCGGCCCTGAGCTCTTCAACATCTTCATAAATGACTTGGATGCAGGGCTGGAAGGGACACTAAGCAAGTCTGCAGATGACACTAAACTGGGAGGAGCTGACTCTCTCAAAGGCAGAGACCCTGCAAAGAGACCTTGATAAATTAGAAGGCTGGGCAATCGTCAACCATATAAAATTCAACAGGGGAAAGTGCCAGATTCTGTACCTTGGATGGGGCAACCCTGGATGTACAGACAGACTGGGGAATGAGATGCTGGAAAGCAGTGCCATGGAAAGGGACCTGGAGGTTGTGATTGAGGGAAAGTTGAATCTGAGTCAGCAGTGCCCTGGTGGCCAGGAGGGCTGAGCATGTCCTGGGGGGCATCAGGCACAGCGTCGCCAGCTGGGCAAGGGAGGGGATTGTCCTGCTCTGCTCTGCACTGGGGCAGCCTCACCTCGAGTCCTGGGGCAGTTTTGGGTGCCACAATACAAGATGGAGCAGGGCCTTGAGGGAAACCATATGAAGAGCAGCTGAAGTCACTTGGTCTGTTCAGCCTGGAGAAGAGGAGACTGAGGGGAGACCTCATTGCAGTTTCAACTTCCCCGTGAGGGGAAGAGGAGGGGCAGACACGGATCTCTGCTCTGTGGTGACCAGTGACAGGACCCGAGGGAATGGCCTGAAGCTGTGTCAGGGGAGGTTTAGGCTGGATATTAGGAAAAGGTTCTTCCCCCAGAGGGTGGTGGGGCTCTGGAACAGGCTCCCCAGGGAAGTGGTCACAGCACCAAGCTTGACAGAGCTAAAGAGGCATTTGGACAATGGTCTTGGACACATGGTGTGACTCTTGGAGTGTTCTGTGCCAGGTCAGGAGTTGGATCGATATTTCTTGTGGTTGCCTTCAAGACAGCTTATTCTGTGATTCTGTATTTGCAGTTATTTTCTGCTTGAACTATATTAATGAAGGCTTCAAAGTGGATGAAAACAAATACCGTGGCCTAAGCCTTCCCTTCTGTAACAAACAGAAGTAGTCTGGTTTTGCATTTATGATGATGATGGATATTGTTGTTGTTATTACTGTTACTATTCTTCCTCCTCTCATCAACTGCTGACAGCCACAGCATAGTTGTGAGAAAAGCTGCAGCAATAGTTGTCAGTATGTATCACTGGTCTCTTTGCCTGGGGATACTGTTAACTAAACAAAAACATTTTAGAAGCTGGATATAAAATGATTAATTCAATTTCTGAGAACTTGCTGAATAATTTGGGGTGCTGCTTGCTGGTCTGTTTGATTCAGGCTGACATTCTCTGTTCTGCTGCAGGGCCACCTGAGCTGAATTTTTATCAGCTTCTTTCATGTACAGTGTGATAGACTGCATCTGATGTGCATGTGGGATTTCCCTTGAATACTCTAATAAGAAGTTTTTCTTTTCTTTACTTCCATTGACTTCCCACATCAAGGGACTAGAACATGGTCAGGGTGGAAGATGGGTGAGCAGCAGTTCTTCATGTTCCCATGGCAGCTCTCAAGTTCCCATAGATGACCTGGTGTGGTCTGAGTTCCTCAGACTGTGGCTTATCATCAGAGTGCTACCCAAGAATTAAAGCAGCATTACATCAAGGAGGGAGAACAGTTAAGGAACTGATCTGGGATTTTAAAGGTCTGAGCTAAAAGTTAGACACTGAACTTGTGATTCTTGTGAAATATGTGTTTCTTCTGTGCCCCTGGAAAACTACTGTCTCACTGTCTTGGTTTCCCACTCCAGAAAGTGGGGTCCATTCTACTATTTTCTGTTCTTTGTGTCTCCTTCTATAAGTTTTCCAGGCCAAGAACCATCTGTTAGTATGTACAGGCACACTGGCTAACACAGCTAGTCCTGAACAGAGCAGGGGCTTTTAAAAAGCAGTTGTAACACAAATAATGAGTGAATCCTTCCATCAGAACAGGGCTGCTCACAACTGTGTGGGAAGATGGCAGCACTGCTGCCTCCAAGGTTACACTGGAGAGGCTTTAGGGCACAGAATGGAAAGGTCTCTCGCATGCTAAGAATCAAATGAAAAGGATCTCCAGGGTTTGCAGCAGATGTGTGAATTGTATCTTTCAACCCATCTCCATGCCCTGTTGAAGTGGATGGTCCAAAATTGGTTCAGCTTGGGAAGTCTTAGAATTTCAAAGCATTTTTTTCTGCTTTGCAAAATGTAAATCTGATACCTGGACTGCTTTGCAAATGTAGAGTTTAATCTCAAAAAAAAATCAGAGGAAAAGATAATTGATAATTATTCTTTTTCTTACTGGGGAAAAATCAGCCAAAATATCTGCAGACAAAATAATGTCTTGCGACTTCTACTCGAGGCTCTTCACATATTTTACTAATCTGAATTAATAAAACCCCAAAAGATCTTTTGCAGCCTAGTGTGTTTTTGTCCTTGTTTTACAGGTGAATTAATAAATTGATGATATTCCGGGTGCCTTGGAAGGCACTGGAAAAGCATCAGTAGGACCATCTCACCTTTAAAACTTAAAGCATCTAATAATGAAATTTGCAGTTACACTGTGTGTTTTGATGTCGTGTGGGGTTAGTTGCTTTTCAGTTGTTAAATGCCTCCACTTCTCCAGCTTGCCCAGTAATGTAAATATCCCTTACGGCACCCAGATAATGGGACAAGATAGCTGGATATTTTATCTTTATTCCTATTTTGTGACCAGATTGTATTTGGTATCTCAATTATCTTCAAGGCTTCACCATCCAGTCTAATTTACACTTAACTCAGACGTGCAGCTACCCAAGTTCAGCACATTGGCAATGGCAGATAGGCACACAAACTCTCTGAGCAGGGCACTTATCATTAGAATCACTTAAACACCAACCAGAATCACCAAGACCAGTGAAAATACCATCTCAGGCTGGCAAATGTGCCACGCTTGCTGCCCACAGCAGAGAACCCGCAGAGAGCTGGTGCAGAACCTTTGGGCTGCCAGGGAGAAGTGGTAGGGAGCTCGTGGGAGTGAAACAGAGAGAATCAAAGTGCCTGAGGGGATGGAGGGTGAGAAGGAGACAGTGTAACAACTTGTACAGACTTGTGAGCTTCCGGAAAACTGCCAACGCTGGAGTATGGAAGATAATTTTAGGTCCATTAACAAAACTTCCAAAGATGCAGGGCTTCAGACTGGTAGTTCAGAGGTTGGCTGACTTTAAATAAACAGAAAAGTAGATGGATTTTTTTTTTTTTTTACTCAAACCAGAGTAGGCTTACATAATAAAATAAACTATGGTTTAAATAATTGCTGCTACTATTGCAAAACTGTTTGATTTTGGAAGGAGTTGCAAATGGACTTTTTATAGGCCTTGCAATTGAAAATTTGACTGCTGCTGCCTGGATCAGATCAATTCATTTGCTGAACAAACCTTTACAGCCATGCTCTTTCAAGTACAGAATTATGTGCACACAGACTTGGCTCAGTTAAAGGTATGAGAACCTTGTCAGAATGGACAATAAGTGATCTATTCTGCCGTCAGCCAGGAGAAGACAGCCTGGAAGTCCAGGTGAAGTGCACAGTGCTAAGGGAAGAAAAGGTTAGGCTAAATGTTACAAAGACTTTGAATGCAACTGTTCCAGGTTCTTGAGTTTGTTTTGCGATAAAGATTAAAAGATGAGGGGAGTTTAGAGTGTGTGTTTAAAGGAGGTTGCTTTGGCTTGACTTTTTTTTCTTTTTGTGATATATGGAAAGTACAAAAGCACTTTCAGGTAGCACTGACTCCCTTGAAGTCTGCATACAGTCTTTGATACTGACTCCGTATTTGTACATGACATTGCTGCAGCTCATGTGGAACACAAAGAGAAAACCTGTCACTGTCAACAAGTGACTTCTGTTCTGGATTGGTTTGTGAAATGTAAGCTGAAGGAAGCCTCTTGCATGCTCTTTAACACTGACCTGCTTTTGTATTTAGAAACTTTATGAAGTACCTTTCTACAGGCAGACCCCAGGTTTCAAGGCAAGACTCTTCCCCGGTTAAAGTTTTCACAGTGGTAACAGCACCACCATCTTACGTGATTTTCTCAGTAATATAGACAGAAGGGTTAGTACTGCATTTAGGGGTGATAAACTGGACCTTGAATTGCTGCAGGAGTAGAAAATTGTTGTGTTCTGCAGCAGCTGGTGTTGATTTCCAAGTGGCCTATAGCATGAATAAACCAGGGCAGAGCTGAGGTAAGTGATGGGGAAGCACACACGTCACTAGTGGTTGGCTAGAGTTTGGAGGGAGTGTGAGCTGCAAAGAAAATATGTGAAGCAAGCTAAGGCAAACTTCATGCACAACGTATCATGCACAAGGCCACCTGTGACCACAAATTTCATTTTGACACTTAAGCATTTGTCTTTGGATGAGAACTTTTGAGAAGGATCTGTTGGACTGATCAGCTGAGGTTGTTCTCATGGTAACAGTAGTGTTAAGGTGTTTGTAGCTTCAGTCAGGGTTACAGGAGGTGCTTGTCTAGTATCCTGTTCTGCATGACAAAGACTGTACTGCTTTAATCATGTTACCTCTTGCTGATGGCTTGTAGGAATGAGTATTTTGTCCAGCTCCCTACTGCAATCATAAGTGTTTGATATGACTGGTGCTAAAATGCCTTGAAAATAAAAGCCATCTGAAGAGCTGTGATGATGAGAAGAGAGAGGCACTTATCCTTCCTTAGATTCCATAATTGCTGTGCTGCAAATGTTATTTTAGATGGTTTTTATGCACTACAGAGGAAGCTCAGGTGCCTTGCTTGGATGAGGCAGTAGGCTTTCCAATGCCTAAAAGTCAGCCAGACAAATTCCAAGGTGAGTGGTGGAATTTACATTATTTTGCTTGTTCACAGTTAGTGTGTGTTCTGTTCTCTTGACAAGGGTATAGCTGGTCCTTAGAAGGAGAAAGGCACTTGCTTGTTTGCCTGAGGCTGGTTCTGCCTTCTGGGTTAGTTGGCACCCTCAAGGGGAGAGAGGGACCATCTCTTTCCTGACAGCAGCAGAGCACGGAGAACTGCCATAGGAAAAAGCTTCATGAGGGCAGGGTGGGGAAAGCAGAGGTGGTGAGACCAAGTCAATACAAAGCCTTCAGAGTGATGAATGAAGAATGCCAAGAAGAGCAAGGAGCAGGCACACAGCCAGGGCTCAGCTAGAATAGGAAAACTGTGTTACTGAGGGTGTAGAGGGACCTGTGCAGTCTGTTGCAGCCCAAGAGATCCCCTGAATGCTGCTGCTCTGAAAGCAAAACTAAAAGGAACCTGCCCTGTGAGCACACTGTGGCTAGAGAGGGTTTGATCAAACTCTTATTTTTATTCTTCTTCATTCAAGAGGACCAATAAATCTTCAAGGTTCCTTTGTTCTAGTTCGTATTTAATAAGAGCAAAGTTTTAGGCTGTATAAGTTGCTTTGTGTAGTTTTGATCCATTCAGTGGCCTTTTAGCTTTTCCAGATACCCAATTAAGTATTCAGGACAGTGCTTAAAGGTGGCCATATTTTCTTGAATTTTGCAGTTTTGGCTAAATTTTCTTGAAATCTGCAGTTTTGGCTGGAATACATGTTACTATTCTATATAACTTCCATCCAGCCCATGCCAAAACCCCAGCCTTTTGGAGGAGAAGTTGTTAATGAGCTTTGCTTATGAATATGTTTATGATTTTTTTCAGTTTGATTTTGACATATTACTGGCATTGGTGACATTTTTGTTTCCTTTCACATGTGTAGAAATAGAAAAATTTTAGAAATGTGCTAAGTACTTCATGCAGGCAGTGTTGCATTGGACACAGTTACATGATAAAGAGAAACATGAAATATATGCATCTGTATCCTGCACAGGATAAGGATCTTCAAAGGGCTAGCTGTAGATCAAAGCCCAGCTTTAAGGGATGATCAAATAACCTGCTGAATGGGACCAAAGAGGGTGAAGCCTTTTGGTACAGCAGCCCTGGTTTGTTTTGCCATAGATGGTGTCTTGTGTGAGGTGCCAGTTTTGTGTCATCCCCGTTTACACATGCACATGAAGCTCCAGCACACACACACCAGTCTCCTCTCATGCATATGGTAGAGCTGGAGCTGCTCTTAACTCCTCCATCATCCCACTCTCAACTCCTTTCAAAAAAATTCTGAAAACCATTGCACAAAACGCATACTCCAGAAACTAGACTCAGCCAAAAGCTTAGGAAAAAAGTTTAAAAGGGGATGGTGGGGCATGGGGAAACCAACCCAAAGCCCACTGTTTGTATCTCCTTGTTGTTGCAGATGAAGCTGTATAAATAAAATAATTGGTAAGCTTCCTGTCATGGACCAGAAGAGTGTATATTAATACTTGCTATGAGGAATAAGTTCTGTAATGAACTTTCTTCTTCCCTGAAACATTCCCAAGATTTCCCGCCATACATACACAAGGACACATATATGAGTGTATAGCTCTTTGTATCTGCATCATTTACAGGGGCCTTGTACCTTCATGATTCCTTAGTGGTGTAATAAGAAAGCAATGGAATAGTAAAACTTTGGAATTGATAATTATTGTACTTCTTTTGGCTATGTAAATGTAAGCAGAGAGTGGCAATGGCAAGAAAGGCTTATTTACATTCTTATTAATCAGGTGCTAACAGTGTGAAGTGCTGAAAGACCTACCTTTGAGCATTTCTGACCCAGTGAAATCCCAGGCAGAACAGAATGCATCCCTCTTTGTGCAAGAGTTTCTGGAGGGCACTGGAATGTGTAGCAATCTGCATTGAAATTTGAAGGAAGAGCGTGAGATTGCACAGTGCAACAGCAGGAGCTTTTGGCCATGTTAGTGACAGAGTGTGAGTCCACAGGAAGAAACATGAAGTCTTTTGTTATGAAGTTGTGAAGTAGAAATGACAACTTAGGACAAATGGTAAGTCAGGAGACCATAGCTGTTCTTGAAAAAACAGAGAGGAGAGAAGAAAAAGAAAAGAAAAGTGGGTTTGATGAGGAAGATGAGTCAAGGAAAATCTTGTGGAATTTTCATAAGAAGCAGCATTTCTGGACCTGTTGGAGGACAGAACAGTTTGAGCAAAAGAGTTTTTGATGGATAGGAAATAAACAGAATATCAAATACCAAGCTTTAGCCTTTTAGACTTGAGCTGTTTCTAAATTGTTTCCAAAGGTTTCATGGCCATGATCATTTTTTCTAGTATTCCCAAACTTTCATTAAAATGATTGAAGCTCCAGTGCTATTGCTGGCTTCCTGACAGCTAGCTGTTACTGCAACCAACAGTTGCTTGAAGGAAGGCTTGATTAAAGTGTCACGTAGCTGTAGTTAACTGGCATGTGACTTTTGTTTCTCCAGCAGACTTCCTTATCTCAAGCCTTTATTGAGGACCATGTAGAGGACGGTTTTTTTCTCCTTGGGGCTTTTTTTTTTTAAAGTGAAACTCTTGAACTTTCCTCTGAAGCAAAATTTGTTTGATGTTGAGTGTGTCTTAGTCAACTGTCCTTGACATTCATATCAAAAGGTCTTGTATAACCTGTGATGTATACACAGTAACAATGAGGAACTGAAACTTCTCATATCATGTTTGGGGTTATACACACTCCAAGCATTAAAGCAGTTTAATTGTCTTCCTGGTGGGTAACAGATCATAATAACAGTTAATTGTTATGACAGGAAAATATCTCGAACTTGCTGAGCTATTAGAAGTTCTTGCCCTTAAAGTCCAATTGTCTTAGTTTGTTAATGAGACATGACAAATGGGTGAAGGTGGAAAGTGGACAAAGGGTGTTGTTGTCAGATAATGCTCTTGTGAGGTCTTTTGGGACTAGCTTAAAACATTCACTGCCATCCCGGAAGAGACTGTGCATCATGGACTGGTTCTCATCTGTACCTGTGCAAGGTTTTCCAGGTCAGCCAAGAGCTACTGATGAAGTCACTTTGAACCCATTTGACACTGAAAGTTAAGAAATGCTTGGACAATCCAGTTTGATGACTCAGTTTTGGGAACAGTAACCTCCATCTGTGGCACTGAAACAAACACTAGGGAGTGGCACAGTGAAACTCCTCTGGCCACTTCCAAAGTGATTACACCCTGGTGTACCCAGTGCCTATTCCAAAAGGGGCTGATGAAGGGTCTGTTGGCAAGGAAAGAATTCCTTTCTTTGTTTAGTAGCTGTAGTGTGAGCTTGTCATCCACCTGTCCCCTCACAGGCACTCATGGGAGAACATCCAAAGGGTTTTAAGGAGGGAAAACTTGGTTAATTTCACTGTACATGAGATAGGCTTGGAGAAGAGCCTCCAGGGTGTTGGGAAGAGATGCCAAGTGCGTGAGTGGCATAGGAAAGGGCTTAAAAGACAACCGTGCAAAGTGATAGTGCAGATAAGTACAGCAGGACTGCATTGTGGCTTGAAAGAAAGAGTATGGTGGAGGGGAGAGCTCATGAAGGCACTCCTCTGCTGTATAAGATGAGAGAAATACCACAAAAAAGATGTAGGGGAGGAATGTTATCTCAGGACCTGAGTGTCTGCTGTAGTAAAAAGGCCTCTGAGAGGCCTAAGAGGTATTTGGCATTGTAGATGAAGAAGAGTATTGAAATGTTAATTTCAAAGAACAAAGGAAGATGTAGAGTCTGGACTGATCCTTAGAGGGGATCAGATGTTGGCACCAGTCAGTGTCAAAGGAGAAGACTGAGAGGTTGTTCAGCAGCTGGACTTCACAAATGTCAGGTTCTGAAGCAAGTAGCACAATGTTAAAGGAAGCAATCTGCAAGGCAGCACGTTTGTGTCTGCTCACTGAGGACAGCACATGCTGTGCTTGAGAGCTGCAAAGGTCTTAACAGGAGCTATCTGTGTTAATACAAGTGCCAGTAAGGTGTATCTGCAATATGAAGGGTCCTGTATGCTACCCAGCATGGCTTAATGGGCCCAATTTCAAGCAGGTATTCATAGTCCTGGTCATGTTTTTTTCAGCAGTTGTCTATGTGTGTATTACAAGTTGGAATTTCTCTATAAAATCATAGAATGGTTTGGGTTGGAAGGGATCTCCAGAATCAGCTAGTTCCAAACGCTCCTGCCATAGCCAGGGACACCTTCCGCTAGAACAGGTTGCTCAGAGCCCCATCCAACCTGTCCTTGAACACCTCCAAGGACTGGGCACCCACAGCTTCTCTGAGCAACCCATCTCAGTGTCTAACCACTCTCAAAGAATTTCTTCCTAATGTTTTTCTAAACCTGCTCTCGTTCAGTTTAAAGCCATTCACCCTTGTCCTATCACTACATATTCTAGTAAGGTCACTGTCTAGTTTTCTTGTAGCCCCCTTTAGGTACGAGAAGGCAGCTCTAAGGTCTTCCTGGAGCCTTCTCTTCTCCAGCCTGAACAACCCAAACTCTCTCAGTCTGTCATCATAGGAGAGGTGCTCCATTTATGGCCCTCCTCTGGACTTGCTCCAGCAGGTCTGCACTCTTCTTATGTTGGGGGCCTCAGACCTGGGTGCAGCCCTCTGGGTGGGGTCTCACCAGCGTGGAACAGGGGGGGAGAATCACCTCCCTCACCCTGCTGGCCGCGCTGCTTTTGGTGCAGCCCAGGATGCAATTGGCTTTCTGGGCTGTTAATGCACATTGCTGGGTCATGTCAACCTTCTCATCCAGCAGTACCCCCAAGTCCTTCTCCTGATGGCTGCATTCAATCTTTGTTTTATTGATATTCATTAATATTTATTTTATTAATATGCAACATATTTTAATAGCATAATAATATTTTACTTTATAAGATTCTCTTGCATCCACAATATAAACCAACAGTGTGGTTCACAAAGGTCTTCTCATTTGCTTGTGTTCAATAGGCATTAGCCCGTCACCTCCGACCTGGAACTCTGCGTGCTGTCTTTGGGAAAGACAAGATTCAGAATGCTGTTCACTGCACAGACCTGCCTGAAGATGGACTTCTAGAGGTAAGGCTTGCTGGACAAACATGTTCTCGTATATCACAGGAAGCTGTGAAGTGAAATGCTTTTCTTGACACTCTTCTAAGTCAGTAAGTGTTTTCTGTGTGGAGTAGCTGTGTTGTAGACCAGACTAGACACAAAAGGAGAGAGTTTATTAAGGGCGTTGAACTCGGTTAACTCTGATACTGTAAAAAAATTCATCCATGCAGTTTTCTTGAATGAATATAGTATAATGAAGTATTCAATGTAATGAAACTCAAGAATTTTTTTCTTTGTCTCAATGTGTCCTTGGGACTGTATATCAGCACCTAAAAATGCTTCTGCAGGGACACTTTCTTAGCCCTTTCTTGGGTGACCACCCTGACTCCTGATCTAGATTGTCTCTAACAGAGAGCTCGTGTGGAGCTTAGAATATTACAGGCACTAGGGATTCAAATTCTCCAGATAGGGCCCAGGTTTATTTGGAGACAGTCATGCTTACATACGTCAGTTGTATTTCCTGTGTTTTGTATTAACTTACTAATTATTATCTGATTTTGGCTTTGTATGCTTTCATTAAAGTCCAATAAAATGAGAAAATGTTAAATTAAGGGAATTTGTAAAGACAGAAGTACTCACTATGAAAACCAGAACAAGCTCATTCACTTAATTCTGTGCCTCAAAACTAAGGTCCATAGCAGGGGTTGAAGTGGTGTGTAATCTTGGATGGATCTCTGTGTCAGTGGAGATGCTTTTCCAGTGCATGCACAGCTTGCATTTTACTGTCTACACATATTTGTGAGTGTTTAGCTGTCAGGCTATAGCAGAATCATGGAGCAGCAAGAGCTGTCCTACTTAGGTAATTTTACATTGCCAAAATGGTGGTGTCAAAGGGGAGTGAGGAAGAGCTACCTGCATCACCATCTCCCTCCATGAAATAACCTTGTGGATTAAAGTGGTTTTGCTAGGAAATCACATCTAGTTTCAGGCATAGACTAGTGAAATTCAACACTGAGAATGGCAACCAGTATAAACAAAGTTGCAGATTTTTTGAGTGTTTTCAATACGCCATTAAAAGTTGACAAGTTTTAGTTTGTTCCCGTAGGGTTTAAACAAGCAAACAGGTATTTTTCACCACATGCCTGAAGTTCCTCAGCCATGGCTTTCCAGTGGCAGCAGAACAAAAGGCATAGCCTGTAAGAGAAAAATTAAACAGACCCACATTCAAAGAACATTTTAGTACTCCATCAGAATTTTCTGTCTCTCTCGTGTCCACAGTCTGTCGCCTTTATGTTGGTGCAAACCCAGATTTTGCTGGTTGTTTAAATTGAGTTTAGAGCTACTGTAAGTAAGTCAAGAATTGCTTCTCCAAAACAAAAACTGAGGCTGGCATTCTTTTTGAAGGTCCCCATTATGTGTGTTTTGTCCTTTTAATCCCGCAGTTCAATCATAAGTGAAGTTCTTCATTTAGTGTTACTCTGACTACACCACACCCATTGCAGTTCCTGTTGCAGTCTGGTCATTTTAACAGTTGTTTATTGATTGTATTTTTTTGGGAGAGGGAATTGTATGTAGAATATGGCTCTTCTTCAATCTGTAGTTTGTTCTTTAACAGCCCAGCTTAAAGCCAGCAGTTGCAAAGGACATCGCTCAATGTTCTTTAGTGAGTAAATAAAGCAGTGAATGTTTTGAATTGAGCACAGTGGGTCTGTACAAAGAAAGCCTTGGCTGTACCTGTTGGTTGGTGTGTGGAATATTTACACTGTTAATGCTAAAGCAGCTTGTTAAGTGTCCCTGCCACAGTCCTGACTGCTGCTGTGGCCATGTGTCCTGTGTGCACACAGGGTGTGTGCAGGGCCTGCAGTGCCCAAGGGATCCTGGAGTAAATGTGGAGGGAACTGCTGCTGTTGACACTTTGTGGATAGAAAGCTGAATAGGTTGGTTTGTGTGTTAATTGGTTTTGTGACTTTTGAACTTCTGGAACCAAATGGAAATGGAGAGGGGAGATGCCTTCTTGACCAAGTATTCTATGACAGGCCTTAAATGCATAGTGTTTATGGAAGCACAGCAGAGGCACAGTTCCTGTGCAGAAGGGATCACACTGGTGCTGTCCTGAGAACTCGGGTATCTTTAGTGCCAGACACTGTTTGTCTTAAGATTTCTCCACCCTTCTCTGCAGTTTTCATCACCCAGTTTCAGATCTAGCTGAAAATTGAAGAATTTGCAATGGCAGCTGCTGTCTCATTGCCCACAAATGAAGACTTCTTAGAGGAGATGAGATAGGTAATTGAGGATTAGATAAAGTGCTTCCTGAAGTTAATAGCCAAACTCTAGGTGACTTTGGTGTTTTGCACTTCATTGACTGTCACTAGGAAGGGCAAGGTTGTGACCTTTCTCCCAAAAATCATGACCAAGGAGTACTCGGTGAAAGGAGACAGAACAACAGTGTCTGGAACAGCAAGGACTAATTAACTAAATAAGGGTCAGCTTGTGCACCTAGTTTAGAACATTATATTTAAAAAATGGAGTACAGCAGTTTTTCAGTGTTTTTCTGTTAGACCTCTTTTCCATGGACCTGAAAAAAGGAAAGTTCACTTCTAATCTTAAAACCCCCTCAAACAAACAAACCAACCCCAAAAGCAAATACGAGCATTTGCTCCCACCAGTATGACCCTTAACTCCTGCCTTTGTTCTACCAAACTGCTTCACATTTTAGGCTGTGACTAAAGAATATCAGAATTAATGAATGACTCACTTTGGCTCAAGAGAGGAGGGGAGATGCAGTTGAGCCTTAAATGTGACTGGTCACAATAGAAAAGTCAGTGTGTTTTCAGTTTTAGAGCTGTAAGTGCTCTTTTTAGTCCTAGTTTAGTGATACAGGAGGAGTGAGAATATTGCCCTGAAATCTCTTAGATGAGTTGACTTACTGGGTCAGGCACTTACTGTCATTCACTTAATATACTTGTGTGTCCTCTTCTCAGTACAAAATGTATTTTTACAAGTGACAATGGATAGACACAAATAGCTCAGAACAGTCAGTTTTCTCAGCCCTGTCATCAGTTTCCCATTTTAATGAGGAGAGAAAAGGAAGGAGGAAGTAGAGAAGGGAGACAGATAGCAGTGGAGTATTTGTGAGATGATGCAGTTTCATGATTGAAGGTTCAACCAGCAGGTGATGTTGTGTAGGACATTGATTCAGAGCAGGGGATTGCATTTGTTTCCCACATCCAAAGCAGGTACAGCTCTACCTCTTGTCAAGTTTTGTTTTGTTTTGTTTTGTGTAAAGCAGATACTATTTGGAGCAAGCAATTACAGTACTCACCTGCTTTCATGTTCCTGTTCCTTCTGAGTCAGGTAGAGCCAGGACTGGAATATGCATATTTTATATGCCAAGGAACTGCTCTGTTTAGCAGACTAGAGATGTGTCATGTACATGTGGTGAAAGATGATTCTGTTTCCCAACTCACTGTCTTTGACCTGAGGAACATTTCTGATAAATATCTTGTTGAAGTAGAAGCTTGCAAACCCTTGGATCTGGTAAATCATCATCCCCTAGACAAAACAAGTTTCCTTAAAATTGATCCTTCCTGGAACAGTTTTTAATCAAAGTAGTGATACAAGGTATTGTGGCTACCAGACTTCACAGTTTATGTCCTTCTTTAAAGAAGTGAAGGCAAATTAAAAATCAGTCATAAAGGCCTTATTCACATCACTGAAAGTGATGTAAAACTTCCCACAGGAGGTGGTGCTGTACACACACCTCAGTTCCCTGGGTCTCAAGTGGCTCAGTACCTTTCAGATTATGCAGGAAACCATATTAAAACATTTTAATTAACCAATTAAAAAGGTGGTAGCCTAGAACTGCAGTCAAAACCAGAATGTCAAGGTTTTGGCACGCTCTGCCTGTAACTTGTTCCTCATACTGTGCAGTTCAAGGGTTTTGGTTTTGGTTTTTTGTGTGTGCAAGCAGTTCCTACAGGGCATTTGCAATGCAGAAGAACACTTCAGGGGTGATAGAATGCACACATCTGGGGTAACCTGAAAGGTCTCTCCATTGCAGTGCAGCCTGCTGAGCCACCCACGCTGGCTTTGTGTTCCTGTGCCATGGTGTGGGGGCAATCAGTCAGTCTCAAGGGGTTTCTTTGCATAATTACGAAGTCCTTAATAGTCATACATGTGTTTGTGTGTGTGTACCTAGACACAGAGAGAGAGGATGCTGCCCTCAGCGAGACAGGCATGACAAAGGATTTGCTGTGGGATGGATAAAACTTGAGTGCTGCATAAAACAGCCTTCTCCCTGTTGCCGAGGGAGACGCTGTTAGGAGGTGACTAATCCTTGGACAATATCGTGACAATTGCTGCGGGTGTGTGCTTACCTGTGCCTTTGTGTGCCTGCCGGGCTAGGAGTGGAGCTGCAGAGGGGGGTGATCTCTCAAGCCACTTTTCGTGGGAGTGGGGGATGTGCCAGCGGCATTCCCAATCCTGTGTCCCCCCGGGGCGCTGCGTGTGCCACCGCATGGCTGCCGGGTGCCGTCAGGCTCCTCCTTGGGCATCGGCACCGCGGAGAGACGTGTCAGTTTTCAGTGTCATGGGCAGCTTTCCAGCCAGGCAGGAGCGAGGTCCTCCTCGAGTGTCGTTTGCTGGCCTTCTCCCTTGCCTTAGAGCTATTTGTGGCACCCACAGACATGAAAATAACCTATCAAAGGGGGATGACTTTGCTGTTATCAAAGAAGAGTGGGTTTCATCTGTCTTCTGAGAGAGCTGTCATGATGGTTGGTTTTTTCACTATCACTTCTTTGAATTTCGGCTGTGCAGTGGTGTTCAAGTGTAGGGCTGGGGGCTGGCAGGCTGAGCAGCAAACTGCTGGAGGCTCTTTGTTCCTTTGCTCAGCCTTGCACCAGTGAGACTGGCTTACTGCTCCTAGAGCATTAAAGCAGTCCCTAGTAATATCATCTAGGGACAGAACAGCTATGGTGGTCTGCTGGGCAGAGGCTCACACAGCTCTGGCACTGGAAGTTCAGCTGCCTGGATCCGGAGATGGGAGGTGAGGTTGTACAGTAAGTGGTGACAGGATGGTCCAGTTCAGCAGATGTGTTTTGTCCAGGCAGGTGCTGTGGACAGTGACAACCATGATTGTTTTCCTCAGACTTGGTATGAACTGAACGCTCTGCCGAGTGTTAAGAGCTGTGCTGCTCCTAAGCTTTTGGTGCAGTATGTATTCCACCTGCTAGAGGCCAGCTGTCCTTGGTCTGGCATTCCAGATAGTGCCAGGAGAAGCATGTCTTGTATCTCCTTTCCTTTTCCGTTTGTTCAGGGAGGCTGGGGGGAGGGTGGTATTTTAGCAAGCTGTTCAGAGTGGACAGGGGAGCACTCGCCTTGGAGGGGGGAACACAACACATGCTTCCCATAACCACTTCCTGTTACAGGAGCACTCTACTGGCTGACAACTTGCCCTTTCCTGTGTGCTGCCTCCTTGGCTGCCCACTGCCATTGTCTGTCCATGTGGGTGTGCTGCAAGGTGCTTGCTATCATCCGCCCTGGAAATGCTTCCATACAGTAATGAGCTGATGCGTGGGTTGAGGTTAAAGTGCGACAGTTTAGGACAGAAGGCATCAGAAGGATGTAGCTCTCTTAAACTAGTCCTTTTTGGTGCATTGAAGTATAGTCCAAGCAATTTAATAAAGCATGTCAATGAGTAACTCTCAGAAGCGTCAATGTGCTTAGTGTGGAATTTGAGCGTGTCACACTCGGAACAAAGGTCTCCTGCATTGCTCGTTACCCATTAACTTGTCTGGTATTATGCAAGCTGCCTCTGCCAGCCGAGAACTAACTCTCCCCATTCACAGGGCAGCCCAGCTTGTAAAACATTACACAGCAGAAGTGCATAGCATGGCAATGAACCTTTCACTGAGGGCATTTCAGCCGTCCGCATTTCCCTCAGGAGTCTTTAAAATATTTTAATAAAGAAGCCATTGTTTCACTCAGTCATACAGCAATTTTGCAATGAAGTCTTTTATTAGAGGCCCATACTGAGCTGCATAATCCAGGGTAAAATGCTTTTCACCGTTTCCAGTGAAAAGTACTAAAAACTGAATGGTTTGGGTGAGGTTGGCTTTAGCGCTTTTTTTCCCCAAGTTTTCATCCAAGCAGTAGCTATTTTTGTCTCTCAGTTGGAAAGTTCAGTCTCTCCTAGTACAAGATGATCTTTAGGGAGGTCTATCAGATAATGGTTATTACGATTCAAGTGCTTCTGCATTTAAACTTTCTGAGACTTTTTATCCAACAGGTGTGGGAACAGGTTGGAAAGAATCTGGAGTGTAGGAAAACTTAATCTTACTTGGTGGTGGTTTTGCATATCAGAACACGTTAGCCAGCACTGGAATGCTGTTTCGTAATGTTTCCTGATGCTGTATATATACTTGTACAGAGAATTAAGTAATTCTTTTGCCTAGGCCTATCTGAAGGAAATTAAGAATTAAAAATAGCAGTAATAGATGGATAGTGAAGATGTTGGTGATTTCTCTTTTAAAAACTATTGCATTATCACGTCACTTGCAGCCTCATTTTGAGCATAGGTTGTATAATTATTATACTTGTGGGCCAGACAGGCAAAGTAAACCAGGAACTTGTTTAAACAGAGTTGCGAAATAGTTCACCTCTTGTGCTTCCACTTCTGGGTAAAATCCGAGGTCCAGTTACCCCTTGTTCTGCCAAGTCTGAGGTTTTTAAGTGCCAGAGAGAAGTTGTTAATGAGTGTGAACCAAGCAGCTGCCAAAGCTCTTAAAGTTTCACCTGATCCTGGAGGTAACCTGTGTGATAAACAGGGCTTGGCTTTTGGCACGTGTTTTTGTTGCGCTGAGCAAAGTAATTTTGTGGAGGGGAGGTCAAGGTGGAGGGAAGGCGTGACACTTCTTGCTAACTCATTTGAGGCCCAGTTCGTGTCTTTGAGGCCACTGGCTTCTTTTTTTCCCTCAGCATGTTCTCATTTTGAACCAAAAAGCCCAGGTCCTCTTTCCACTTCTCCTCTTCCTCCAGCTGAAGCAGAACAACTGTTGGGCTGCTACTCAGCTGCGCCGTAGGCAAACTACAGCAAAGAAGACGAAAAAGCCTAGGGGAACAGCTTATACAACAAGAGCAGTAAGGGCATGCTGTAGTTGCACAGCCACGTAGAAGGTCAGAATATCCGTCATTTCTGAAGCAAGGGGCCCTGCACCTTATTTAGGGGGGTAAGAGAAACACTGTTGTTCTGTAACACACATGCTCTGAGATGCACATAAATTTTTGTGTGGTTTCCTATTATTGACCTCAGCCAGCTGCACCTGCCACCTCTCTCTCAGAGGTCAAATAGACAAATGATTAGCTCTACTGGTGCTTCCTGTGTAGCGTTTACCCCTTCCCTTGTCAGTGCAGCTTCCTTCACTAATTACCAGCAGTAATTAAGAGCAGAGTTTAAGTCAGCTATTTTCATACATGTGTTGAAATATATGTGGAACATAGGAGGAAAAACCCAAAGCCAAACGTATTAATATGGATAGAAAATGGTGAATAAGGTTCCCTGTCTGTCATAGATGCTAATACCATGGGATATATTGAGCTTAGAGTTTGTCAAGCTCTAGAAACTACTTCTTCTTTTGTAATTAATAATAGCTAATGATTCAGAGCGTAGTGTCATACCACTACTGGTTTTGTGCTGTTGCAGTACTGAGGGTTTAGACACTGGCTGTGTTGATCCTGTGCTAGCAGCTGTGCAAACCCAGAACAGGATGGCAGTGGTCACCTGAAAGGATGTTGGCTGTAGTCTAGGGCTCCTTGAAGTCACCCAGCATCTTGTGGTTTCAGTAAGAGCTGCGTTCTTCCTCTTTGTCTTTAACCCCTAAGTTCACTGGCACATAGGCAGGAATGATGCATCCACAACTATTCCTGAAGTACGCTGACATATGTCAGCCAGTCTCTGAGCAAGAGGCAATTCTGTGAAACATTCAGAATTGCTAAGTGGGCAGGTTTCCTTCCACATTGGT
This sequence comes from Pachycephala philippinensis, assembly GCA_013397055.1. Lineage (NCBI taxonomy): Eukaryota > Metazoa > Chordata > Aves > Passeriformes > Pachycephala > Pachycephala philippinensis. The sequence continues at coordinate 112,078 of VWZT01002467.1, read as the reverse complement.
GCCATTTACTGTTCTGCCGGGGAGAGACGGTGTGCCAAGACTATCCAGCCACAAACCAGGAACTGGGAGCTTCCTCAGGTCGCTGCCTTAGTCCAGCCACTGAATAGTAACTTGATCACTGAGGTGTCGAGTCTAGTCCTGCCATGGCAGTATGTGGTTTGGCACTCAGCAGCAGTGTTGAAATCACTGAAAGCTGATGAGACTCAAAACAAACTCTTGGCCTTTTCATACTGACCCATTCCACAGGGGAGTGGAGCTTTCTAGATTCAGTGGCATCTCTCAGAAGGTACTTGGAGCACTATGCTGGGGGAATTTATGACATTAGTTTAGTGGGGTGTCTCCTATCAATACAGTGAGCCATAGCCAGCACAGGGGCTTGTGGTGGTGCATGCAAGGCCGCTGCTGGTGGTGCCTTTGATTAGTAGTTTCTTTCAGGATATTTTGTTACTGTCTCAGCTTCATTATTTTAACACTGTTGCCATGTGTAGCCTATTGGGTCCCCCGGACAAATAATAAACTGCTGAAGGTCACGGTTGCTCCGGAAGGGCTTTAAATGCTGGCTACCTTCTAATTTATTTGCTGCTTCCATCCTCGCTTGAATCTGTGATGTGGTTGGAAAACATGTTCTTATGTCTGTGTGATCACTTTCTCCTCTCTTGGCCATAACCTGGTAGCTTGTGAGCACCATGGCTGTCAGTGTTCCCTGAGCAGGCTGGAGAGCCTTTGCTCAGCATTGGCAATGCCTGTGGCTTGTATGAGCACATCCAAACCTGGCTTTACTTAGGTACTGCAGGTACAAGCAGCAGAGGCCCTTTCCAGTGTTTTTATCCAGTGCTTGGGATGTGTTTGCAGCTTGCACTGGCACCTGTGGTACATTTAAAGGGTTTTGTCTCACCTCGGCTCACTGCTCCAAGGGCATCCTACAAGAGCTCCACAGCAACTCCTGATTGAGAGGCAGGCAAGCAAGTGTCCCTCAAGATAATTGTGACGTGCAGAGGCAGTGATCCTGAGCACTCAGCGAGCTGCTCGGGATCCTTGGCAAAACAGTACTTGCTGTTATGTTTTAGTTTGTCACATCTGATGGGAGACAGGATCTTACACTTAATTTCACTCCAGTGGCTCTGTCAGGCCAGTGATGTGTTCTGATGGTGACCGAAGAAGTACTAATTAAGAAGTAGAACTCCAGGTGGGAGAGTCCTGGACTAAAATGTTCAGCTCCAGCTACAGAGCAGTTGGCTTATGATGGGGACTAAGATTCAATGAACCTGTACCTTCTTGTTAAATCTACAAGTATCTACGCTTCAGAAATCAGTGGTCTGAGTCAGCACAGTAGTTACGTATGATATAAAAACAATACCTTGTTATTTTAAAGTTGTTTTGGAGTTCACCTATTTTTCTTAGAGTAAATAGCATAAAACTCACTTTCTTGGTATTTGTGATTGTGTTGTAATGAACTACTGTCTTGTCCTCTCATTTCCACCCTGTTTGGAATTCAGATTTTTCTAATCTTTTATTTTATGGTACAATTTCCAAGTAGCTTCCCTTACCCTTTTCTTCCACTGTGTTATCAGAGCTGAACATAACCACACACAATTTTTGAGGTGACTGTGTTAACAGCACACAGCATAAAATCACAATGTGCTCTGTGTTATCCTGTAGAGTTTATGTGATAAAACCTTCCATGGCAAAGTTAGTTTTTTTGGCGCATAGGGATTTTTGTCCCAGCTCTGCTTAAGAAATTAACTTGGGTAGTTGAAGTGCATGTGTACAAATCGTTCTGTCTCGGGCAGCCTGGCTGGCTTTATTTCTTACGTTGTGTGACGCTTGGGAGAGAGGCAGGGGGGATGAACCTGCCCTTTTTTTTGAACAAACCCTCTTCAGGTCTGTGGGGGAAAATAATTCTTTATTTACACATATAACAGTGAGTAAATAGACTATATTCTTTGATGACCAATTTTCTTTCTGGAGTGCTTGTGGCTGAAAGGATGGTTTGAATCCATGGGGGTTTCGGTGTGTTAATCTAATGATTTAGTCGTGTTAATCAGCTGAATGAACTGTAGCTGAAGTGTGGTTTAGGTGTTAGCAAGTGTGTTTGCTAACAGCATTGGAAAGTTCATGCAGATGTACAAACCAATGATAATGGGCAGAAAAAGCTTTTTTGTTTCCTACTTGTGACCGCAAACTGAGATAACATGTAAAAATTTGTCAGACCGAAATGTTTAGGGAGAGTGTACTGATGCTGAAACTTTGGGTCAGCAAAGACTCTGGATCATGTGCCTGGATGCCGATGCTGACCAAGGAGATACAGTGTTGTGGTGGTTTGGGGAGAGGGTGCTGGTGGGTGTCTGTCTAGCTGTGTGGAAGGCACCAAGACTCCTGACAGGCTCTAAATGGATACAGGGGTGAAAAAGGCTTCCGTCTCCCAGCTGCCAGTTTTGGTTCTGCAGGGATGAGGAATGACTGAAATTGCTGTCACCTTTCTCGTGATGGATGAGAAGTGAATCTGTGAGCTCAGCCCTTTTCTTGCTCATGTGTCACCCTGTCAGCCCCCTGGCTTCTGCCATGAAGGAGACAAACAGGGTCTCTTACCAAAAACTGCCAGCCCAGGGGAACTGGGGGAATGGACTGTGAGTGTTGAGGTACCCTTTCAGTGCCAGGGTTTCTTTGAGACTGTAATTCTACCTGTGGGCAATGCTGCTACAGCGCAAGGTGTGTCTGAGTCTGGCCCATAAACAAAAGCTCTGACTCCAAAACTGCTCAGCAGGCACCTCTCATCAGCACTGTTTGCGTTGTTTTCTGGACAGAAGGAGAGTTAATCTGTAAGTGCCTGTAATTCTTACACTTGGAATCTTCAGCACACTTTGTGCCTGTGCAGGGTCCTGTGTTAATACCCAGATCCTTTGCTCCCCTTGGAAAACTGGCTGTCTCACTTGATTTGCTTCCCTTCTGCCTGGCCTTTCCATGCACACATTGTTCAGATGATACTTGCTTGTGCTCAGCCAGGGCATTAACTGGATTTTGTTATTGCCTGCAGTATTAGCTGCTGAAACTTGCTGGTAACGCATGGCAGTGCTCAGAGAGAGCAGCCAACTTCATTTACATGAGCTTTGCTGGGAGCGCGTGTGCCTGAAACAAAACATCATGGAACTGAAGCAGCTCTTGGCTCCTCCTCAGTGAAGCAGTTTATAGGGTCAGAGCCAGAAGGTCACAGTTATTCACCCATAGTTACTTCCTGAGCATTATTGTTATTTGTCCCTGAACGGGAGCTAGAGAGGGCATAGCTGCATGCTACAAAGCAGGTAGATGGTTCCTGGGATCTGCAAGGGGAGTACTGATGTTAAATTCAATCCTGTCTCGTCCCTGGGAAGCAGTGAGCACACCTGAATGTTAGCATCATTGGAAAGGCATTTGGGTGGCATCTGTGAAATGTGTTTGGTGTTTTAGATCAGATCCTGGTGTGGATTTGTGCTCTGTCGCCCTTGGATCCTGTAAAGATCAGAAGTGTGCTTGGCTCAGAGAGGCTGACCTTGCCCTTGGTCAAATGTGAGGCTCGTTCGGATGTTTTGTACTGGCAAAGCACCCCTTTCTGTGGTTTGGACTATGCTCAGTCCTTGGGAAAGAGGGGAACTGTATTTTCTAAAATGCAGGGTATTTTGGAGTATCTAACCCCAGTCTGGATGCTTGATGCCAGTTATCACCAGTTCCTGGATCCCCTTGGAAAAGGACCTGGTGCTTTTAGAAAGGGGGGTTCTTCAAACTGTCTCCAGCTGCGGCCTCATACGATGGGGGCACCCCAGATCTCTGGGTAGTGATGAAGTCTTGGTTCTTCTGAAGTCTTGATTCTTCTTGTAATACCATACCTGTGGTCATGTGAGTGGGGTAACTAAGTCCTGGTGGTTCTTGTCGAGCACTGCCATGCTCCTGAGGGTGAGGTTCTTGGAGAGTAGGATCCTTCCTACATACCACAGATACATCAGCTCTTAACTGGTTTTGCTGAGAGCTGGGTGGCAGCTGACCCACATAAAGATAATTACACATAAAGAGAACATACCAGCACCTGCTTTTGCACACTATGTGAAATGTAGTGTTGCTTGTTCTGATGTCTGAGCCTTGCCAGTACAGTCTCTGTGGATCTTGAACAATCCAATAAGAGCTAATTAAGGAAGAAGAGGTTTTGCACAAGTTGTAAGTAAAGTGAGGTTGTTCAGCCCAGCCTGGGAAAATTGGTTGCACAAAATCAAGGGGCCTTTGGGGACTAAAATAGCACAAATTCTTTTGTTGCTAGTGGCAAGTGAGCAGGCATTGGGCAAGGCCAACATTCACCTGTGTCAGTGTGTGCTGCAGGGATGGATCAGTACTTAAATCCCAGGGGAGCCACGCAGCTCCAGCTGAGGCAGCCCAGGCAGGGGTGGGAGTTGACTCAGCTCTATTAAACCTGGAAATGGGGCCTGTGGTGGCAGCAGTTGTATCAGCACCCCGGTCTGAGGCTGGACACTGAATTACTGCCTAGGAAGAAGCAGATTCCACTGCACTTGGCCTTTTTCTTTGCGCTTGGCAGAGCTCCCCACCCATGCCGAGGGTTGTGCCTGGCCCGTGCTGGACACCTGCCCTTGGCCAAGCTGGGAGCAGAAGTCCAGAAGTGCCAATGCTCAGAGCTGTAAAAGCCATAGCTGGTGTGTGTTCGTGCAGACACAGCCTTAAAGGCTTGGGTTGTTAAATATATGTGTGTCTCTTTCTCTGCTTTTTATTTTACTAGTGCTTTTGTGTATCTCTCTTATGAAATGCAGGTGTCCCATATAACAAGAAGGGAGATAAAATTCACTTTAATGGCTACAATTATACTTAACTATGCTGAGTCAGTCTGGCAGAAAGAACAACAAGTTCAGACTGGCAGTTTATAGTGTAATGTCCTATTAGGCAGTAAGGAAAGCAATGCCTTCCTGAGGCAAGTGGATAGAGCAGAGATTAAAAGAAAGAATCTTGAAGGCAATGCACATTTTAATTTGGGTTGATGAGATGTCACATCTTGAGGCCCTTGCCCTGCCTGTAGACCCTCTGCCCCCAGGGCTGTTGACCAGCCCCAGCCCAGCAAGGCTGTGTCAGGGCCTTGTGAAAGGTCATTTTGGTATCAAGGCTGTTGTGTACCCAAAGCACTGGTGCCACTGGGCAAGCGGGGTGCCCAGCCAAGAGTCTACACCTGCTTGTGGTGGGGTGGGGTGAGGCTTTTCGGACTTTGGTTGTTTGGGAATTTTTTTAACCATCCTGAGGTCTTCTAGTGCTGTATCTCTAGTAGGTGTGACAAATTACAGCAGCATTTCTAATGGGGGAAGGGGGCATGTCTGACCAGGTGCAGTGTGGGGTGTTTTGGGGGTGTGGGGGGGTGTGGTCCTTTGGTAGCAGAGTCATCCTGAAGCCTGGAAGCAGGTGGGTCTTTTCAGTGGGCAGCTGCAGGGCATGTGGCTGGGATATCTACTGCCCTTCCTGCCTGGTTAATTAGTGATCTGAGCAGCCATCCTGCTTTCACTGATGTGGGACGAGAAAGTGATTGGGGTGGGGATGTTGGGTAAAGGTTTTGCCTAATTTCGTATGCAATTCCTAAGAGTTCATTACACGAGTCCTTTTTGACATTTGCTCACTGAAGCAAACACAAGCACTGTAAGTTTTCCACAATGGTTGTCCCAACCCCTGGAATAAGCCAGAATCTTTATTAATAGTTCATGCTTGGACTTTGCACTCATATAGAAAATTAAAAGGCAGTAAAGTACCTAACCATGATTTGGGTCTTTTAGTTAAAGTTGGGAATTTTTTTTGGTTGGTTGGTTTGGGGTTTTTTGTTGTTGTGTTGATTTTTTTTTTAAACTGTCATAGACTGTTCACCTAGGAATTGAATTGTAAGGGCAGTTCATCCTACCAAACCTTGAGCCATGGAACAACATCCCCACTCCCCATCCAAAATGATAGCAGTAGGAACCCATCAATTGCTGGGAGCCAAAATGGCTCAGCTTTCCTGTAGTTTTTTTGCAGGTGAAGCTTCCATCAGGGAGTATTTTAGGGCTTTCATCACAGCTTTTTAAATCCTTGCTATAAACATACAGCAGCAAAAGAAAGAGCTGAAGGTGTGATTTCTGCTGGCACCTGCTCCTTGGGAACAACATGGAACAGCTAAATGGGTGCACTAACCACCACAGCGTACCGTAACTGTGCTTTTCCTTCTAGAAGATGGCAAAAAGTTTAAGCATCTTGCTTTTCCAGGATTGTGTGTTCCAATTAAAAAGTCTTTATCAAGCCACATGCTCTAGGATAGTCCTGTTTTGTCACTTTAGATGGAGAAATTCTCCCTGGTAATCTGCGTCATGCAGCACAGTGAGCCTGACTCCTGCCCGAAGCCAGCTGCCACGTTTTGTCACATCTGAGCAGCTCCAGCAGGCACAGCCTGTCCTCAGCCCTGGCCAGGGGCCCAGCAGCAACACAGAGCAAGTGGCTGCCCTGAAACTCCCATGGCTTCAGTGTGCAGCCTCCCTTCTGGCTGCTGGAAGCTTTAACCTGTGCCGAGGATGGACAGTTTTATCTGTTGTGCTATGTCTGGAACACAGAGCCTGTGCCTCCAGAGGTGGAGCGTGTGCAGTAACAGGGAAGAGATTTGAGATCCTGAGGGGCATAGGCACAGGCACATGTGCCACAGCAGCCTCTCATCCCGAGTAGGGAGGGGGGAAACAAGTAACTAGCAGACACCAGCGCTGATGTTCAATGTTTCAAATGTTTCAACTCTCTTGTGCTGAGGCTGTCTGGGAATGATGAAGATGCATTTTCTGTTTGAAATAGGTGCAGTATTTCTTCAAGATTCTGGACAACTAACAGGCTCCATCCTCACCCAGTGCAACAGACACGCATACAGTACTGTGTGTTCATTCATTTATTTGTCCAATGTTTCAACCTGACTGAAATACAAGATCAACAAGAGCACTGTACTCCTGGCTATTGTTACATGTTAGAACATAGAGTTTTGCACTTTAGACAACATTTAACACCATTCTATGGGGTACTGCATTGCTTTTATAAAGTTTAAAATAAAGATTTATTTTCAAACATGTGACTTTGGTTTATTTCATACATTACACTTTCTTGCAGAAAAAATAAAATTGTACAACTGCATAAATATAAAATTCTTCCACCATGAAAATGGCTAAAACATTCAATAAAGACATTAGCACCACAGTGTGCGATGCCTTCAGCAGGAAAAAAAAAAAAGGAAAAAGAAAAAGAAAAGAAAATATACAAAGCAAAGAGTTATGCCTATCACTGAGGAGAGTGATAGCCTGACCCGGTCTCTCACACAACATACTGGAGGATAAGGGAAGAGGTGGAGAGAGAGACAGCATTCGCTACAAAGCACAGTACACAATCACCTATTCTCTTTAACTTCACTTAAGTTAGTTTCCCTGCCACCCCTCCAAATAAAATACCCTAACACCACAGAAAAGCCAGAAGCCTTATGGAGTGCTGTTAAATATCGTCTCACAGGTGGGCCTTTCTTTGAAAAGGAACAAAATAATGAGAAGTTTCATGCCAGTTCTAGTCCCATTGAGTATTTACACCTTGGACAGCAAAAAGTCTTTGCTCACAAGAAGTAGAAAACAGATACAATACATGGCTTGAAAAATGACCAGAGTATGCACCTATAGTACTGTACACTAAATAAAATACACAAGGCAGCAATACTTAGGGGCCAGAAACACTGCTTACTACAAGTCAGTTATGGAATCATAATTTACAGTAAAAATGGGCATGTCCCAAGGCTCAATTTTGTTTTCTTTTGTCATTTACAGTAGAATAAATATTTGTCGCTATTGCTACACTTTGTTTACATTCTAACCTAGTAAATGCAGAAAGCTAGTGTAAAGCATATAGATTACGTGTAGGTCCCATACGTATGACAGTTTGTTCAAGACTAGTAGGTTTTCTTTTTTGTTCTTTTTTTTTTTTTTTAACCTTTTTAAATGGCTAGGAGGAGGAGGGGGGAGGAAGAGAGTTGTGCTTACGATCAGCTGCTTTTTATGTCAAATTTAATATCAAAGCGTCCCTGGAAGCGGTCCTTGTCGCTGTAGACGATGTTCTGCCCGTAGGCCCTGCATTCCACGCGCACCTCCATGTCGTAGGTCAGGTTGGTGAACTGCACGGCCACCAGCGGCTGCAGGTACCGCGGCTGCAGCAGCTTCCCGTAGTAGGGGTAGTACTGCAGCCCGAAGCCGGGGTAGCCGCCCATCCCATAGTACTCCACTGTGCCGATTTTGTCTTCATCTTCCTCTCGCTGCAGGGGGAAGGGGAAGCACAACCAATGACAACCACTCAAACTCTGCCTTTGGCAGCCCTTGGCTGTATCAGCAGCTGATTTTCAGCAGGACCGTGACCTCTCCTTTGGGCAGCGCTGGGCCCCACCATGACAGCACAAGAGTGTCCAGTGGTTCAGAGGACGTGTCAGCACTGCCTCATCAGCACACACACAACAGCACCTCCCAGCACACATCAGCCAGGAACTGGGCTTTGCTGAATTTACAGCCTTAGCCACTTTACATGTTTAGAAACCACCATACCCTCCTGTGGTACAAATGCACAGGCTTTGGCTACAAAAACTTTGCTGCTTCTCAGCTGCTTTACATGTGCCAAGTATGAAATATCTTCCCTGAAGGCCTTTTTTCAGCTCCAGCACAACACTTGGAAGCAAAAATGGTGACTTTTGAAGATACCTTTAACTATCTTGCCTGGGTTTTACCCCACACTGTGATGGCAGCACTATCTCATCCAGCAGTGGGGCTTTGAGAAAATTCTGTTCCCGAGGGGGACATATCCCAAGTAAGAACCACCCCATTTGTCTATGGAAAGGCAGGCAGGGGGATAACTACACCTGGCCAAAGGCTTAGTCATCCCCTGCAGCTTTCCAACTCTGTTGTATTTCAACTTACCTTGGCAACGCAGTGAACAGGGATGAGATTTGGGTTGTATTTTGCCATAACCTCAGGAGGGAGGCTTTCATTTACTGGAGCCTAGAATAAATCCAGAACAAGGGGATGTTACACACTGGACACTCCTCTGCAGACTGGAGCACCTCCGCAGCAACAAAAATCAACAGTACCAAACACACACCATTAACTGGAACCCCTTCAAAGCACAGTTCCAGAGGCAACAGCTCTCAGTGGTTCTTGGGGCAGACAAGTAGGAAAACACAACTGGAGGCGGGGGAACTTAGCCCAAGCAGAACTGCTGGCTGTTCTTACAGCTTCACCTGCTGTGGATACAAGCAAGCCACGCTGGGTTCAACCAACCATGGTGTCCCTGGGGAAAACATTTCATGGCAGAGTGTCTATAGCTAGTGGGGCTTGTTTATGCAAGCTCAGGCAGTGGCAGGAGGAGATGCACTGTGGAGCAGGATTTGCCACCTGCCTGCCAGGTGTGTGCAGTCAGGACTGGAAATGCACAGGAAAGGAAAGTGTGGCAGTCTCACCCTGACATTGCTGAACTTCAACACCACTGTCAAGGAAGGACAAAAGCTCTGGGTATGTCAGGGAAAGGTGTGAGTGCCAACTCTGATAGTCCAACCATTAACCCAGTTGGTTGTTGGTCTTTTAAAGTGCAGCAGTATTGCCTGACAACATTGCAGTTTCAGATCTGCTTTACACACACTTTTCTGAGTGCAAGAACTACGGGGTCTCTGCTGGAGTGTGGAATGATGAAAATAAGTAACTGTCGTGGATACCTGGATTCTAAATGAAACATGGAAAGTCATCCCCTGACTAGACAACATTGTCTAATGCAGTCTGGAGCTCTCCAGAGCTCCATGGCAAAGAAAAAAGAGTAACACACCAACCCTTCTCTTTCCCACTCATCAAACATGCACATCTCATGTCATCCCACAGCCACCACATACCAAGCCACCACAGTACATTCTGCTAAAATGTTTCCACCACAGATCCAACAAACTAAAATTCAACTAATTTCTTTTAGCACGGGACAGGCTCCCTTTGGAGAAAAACATTCCTCAGGACTCGTTAGACAGCACCATTCCCCATCCTCGAGTGCCCTGACAGATGGAGGTGAAGGTGGCGTAGAACGCCATTTGCATTGTTCTCCATCCAGAAGATGGAGTGGCAGGTTTTGCACACCACCTTATTCAACAGCACATGTTTTGCCACTGAATTCTTAACAGAAATTTTTAGCATTTCAATGTGTTGGGGAAAAAAACAGAAGGAAAAGCCATGAATGTCCAGATTAACACCCTTCTGCATTACTGCAAACTTGCCTTTGGGTGAAGCACAGAGCAACCAGAGATATCCTACAGCCTCTGGGAAACTACATTAACTAAAGATCTCCTAACCTTTCTTGCAGCTGTGCCTGACTTTCAAATGTAGTTTAGTCTTTAGAGCCTGTGTTTCACTCTGGTACTTAATATTAGCACTTCATTTAATTAAGCAGTTTTAGCAAAGCAGACAAGTCTACACTGCCTGAGGAAAAGAATGGAGTTGATCAGGGCATAACAAAATGTGCTGATGGTACTAAAGACAGAGTTGGTCTGGAATGGTCCCATGGAAGCATACAGGAATTTAAAATGGAATTTATCATTCGAAGAAAATGCCCCTTTATAGCAACTCCATTAGCAGGCTCAGAAGTTACCAGGTAAATAACCAGGAGGTTGCACTGTGAGTCACGACTTGCAGTGCACAATTTTCAATTAAAGGCATTTTTAAAGCAAATTACTCAAATTGTCTCACGATTTATCCTCTGCAGAAAAGGTTTAATACTGATCTCTTTCCAGAGACCAAAAAGCAGGCACAGTAAATCTTCAGCTGACCCCTCCGCCCGATCAGTAGCTTCTGCTAGAAAGGGAAGAGATACTTGCCTGAGGTTTGAAGCCAATAATTCTGTTGAGCTTGACAAGGATGCATGGTTTGCCATCCTTGTACCCATAGGTGGGATCATTTAATCCAGAACAGTTTTCCAGCCATTCACGTTTGAATTTGCAGACCTTCTTCTGGCCCTGGGCATCATTATATGGTCCTCTCTCTTTGTATTCAGTAGGTGTGTCTGTCAGGGTCGGGGAAGGAAAAGACAACCATATGCAATGGGATCTGATGCGTGGCAGGAACAGCAACACTTACACTTCCCTGGGCAGTTGGGATTTCCCCCTCACCAGGGCACTTAGGGCACTTCACAGACATAGGCCCAGCCACCCCCCACATGGGGCTGCTCCCAGACCAGCAAGTTTCAGGGGGTTTTGATTTATAACTGAGATTTCTTCCAGAATCACCTGGCTCCGAGAGTAATTTTTTTCTGGGCAGCTTTGACAAGTGGGTACCCCTCAGATTTGATAGAGATGTATTATGAGGTGAGAGTCTCATTCACACGATTGCAAATAACCTATCAAAGGTTAACACCTCCCAGATGTTTGTTGCATGGCGTGAAGAGGACCAACACTGGCTTTAGCAAAGTCAGCAGTAAAACCCCCGTGGCTTTCAGAGAGAATAAGGTCAGTGCCACGAGCTTCAGAGTCACCTGCAATGTTTTCCAAGTGAAATGTGGGAGTTCCCACCCATTTAACCTCTACAATAAGCTGCTAAGTATAGCCCAGTGTGGTCTGCCCAAGTGAAATTAATGAGCAGCTGTATCACTGAAACCAGAGCCTGCCAGTTTACCAACATGCTGCTGGAACAGCTGAAGACCAAGACCACCACTGCTCACCCTCAGCTTCTGGTGGACCTGACAGAGGCATCATTCAGAGCCCTCAGCTCAAGGAAACAATCGAGACTTACCTCCACAGTCCTGAAACACGATGTTTTCAGTTTGCTGCTCAGCGCTGTAGTCCCTTAAGAAATTATCAAGGTTCCTCACATAGGGTTCATAAGTTTTGGCTTCAGAGGCAGTAAAGGAAATTTCTGTCTTTTGAACCTGGGGGACTTGAGTCAGTCCTAAGAAAAGCAAAATCAGGAAGAAAACATTAAGTACACCTCAGAGCTGCACAGCCTCCAGGCAATACCAAGAACATAACTCTTAATAATCTCTATTTTTCAGACTTAAGAATTTTGACAAAACAGCTAAAGCTCACTGGAGGAGAGGCTCTCCTCTTTCCAACAACAGTCTTAAATATTTACCACAGTGTTTGCAACAGGTAAAAAGACAAAAAAACACAAAGTGGAGAAGTGAGGCTACAAGTCAAGGCTTCCTTCAAGAAAAACAGCCAACCACAGGTCTACTGTGCACTTCTGCTTCCTCCTCAAGGACAGAAGGGAAGCTGTGTCTGAGACCAACCATGCAGAACATGAGTATCCCTAACAGTCTGCCTTCAGTGTCTGCAAACACTGTGTTTAGGATACAGCACAGCTGTCCACTCGTGAACTCCTGCAATAAAAGACAGAGAGGTTCCCCAAGTCTAGTCACACTCCGCCAGCTGGAATCCACACGACCTTAGTGTATCTCCCTTGTGGGACGAGGGGCAGGAGACATTTTCTCCCTCAGTAAATTCAGCTGTCTGAGCACTGCCTCCGCTCTTTTCACTGCCTAAGTGGGTATTTCTGACTGCAAAACTCATCTTTCCTGAGCTCTTATCAGCAGCTCATCACCAGGGACATGAGTAGGAAATGCCACCACACAGGAGAGTTGTTTAAAAGACTGTCCAGGTTCTGGGCTGTGCTAACTGGTTCAGAATTAGACTATAATGATAATGCACAGAGAAGAGAAGGGACTATAAACAAGAAATGCCTACAGATGATAAAAAGCACCAACTCCTTTGCACTTCCTTGCGGAACTCGGAAATAGTTGCTCCTATGCAATGTTTAGGTAACATTTTAATTGAAAGTATTGATGCATGGCTAACACTTTAATTTATGTAATGGGAACCGAGTTCATGCTGCTTTTGTGGCAGCCACTGTAATTATTGAGGTCTTGACTTCAGTTTGTCATCTTCATTTTAGCAAGATCAAGGAAGCGAGCAGCATTTGCTTTGACAGCTTTCAGAACAGGCCTGTTGCCAAGAAGCTCCTCTGGTGCAAAACTCAGGCAGCTTAGCTGGCTGGCCCCAACCCACAAGAGCTTGTGACTCCAGCAATTTTTCCAAAGCCACTTGAGTGCTTCTGCTCAGTCCCTCCTCAAGCCAACTCACCACTCCCCCCAACCCCCCTTCCACTACCCACTAACTTGGAATTTGTAACCTAGGACAAAGATTAGCTTTGTTCCCCTAAACACAGCTCCTGGTCACCGAAGATTGTGAGAAGTTCAGCAAGGAGCTCGGGTGTTTCAAGTTTTATTCCATGAAGCAGCTTTAACTGCTCAAAAATCCCTCTGGTATAAATGGGCCCGGTTGAGTTTACAAGTTTAGAAGCAATTTACTATTCCTCTAGCAGAATGACACCCTACCCTTTAAAGTCAGTCACTTTCAACCCCTTTTTGAGCAGTTACTCATTTTCTTGTTTCACAAACAGTTATATATAGAATAAATACGCCAGTTTCAATTTTAGTAAGGGACTTCAATCCCATCCTGCTGGGCCCTTCTCATGTTACCACTCAGCTGGGAAGCAACAGACTCAGTCACCTGAAGTGGCTGTCTGGAATTGCAGCAGAGGCAGGCCAGGCCTTGGGTCCTCTCCCGGGTCTGCCTTTTCCAGAGTGCAAGTTACAGGCGTGTCATTCAAGTGTATAAATACAAAAAAAGAAAAAAACTCAAGAAAACGTGGCCAGGCTTGTTAAGTTCCAGTCAGGCAAGTGAAGCTGTTAGTTTTGCTCAGGATCTCCCCATCTCCATTTCTTGTCTTGGCCAAGGTAACACACAGGCCACCCACACAGGCCTGGCAAAGGTGAAGTGAAGGTCAGCAAGAGACACCCTGTGGTTTGTAAAGGCCACCCAGCAGAAGATCCCTGTTCTCTCTTTAAGAGAGCCTGGCCACTGATAGCTACAGTCCAAAGCCAACCCTCTGCCCATCAGAAAAGTGGCTGGAGAACAGACTCCCATCCCAAAGCATCCCTGTCTTGCACATACCCACAATGAAGCCTGGGCAGCACCACCAAGCAGCTGTTCCAGTGGCCAGCACAAGGGAATCACTGTTCCTGCCAGGTAGCTTGTGCTGTTTTCTGCCAAATTAGGAGCATTTCCAGGTGGTTGGATGAACCAGACTAGACCAGGCTTTGGCACACAAGTGCTTGCTTTGTTTAGGATCAGAGCAAAGTGGAGCTCAATCTTCCCACTTACAAAGCAGAAAAGAAAATCTTCATGAACGTAAAAGACTTGTCATGAAAAATAACTTTATCCTACTTTTAAAAATGTGTTACTGGCTTCTAACCACAACCTCCGTTCTCACATGCCTGCAACTGACTGGATGCAAAGCCCTAAGCACTGATGTATCATTTCCTTCTGTACATCCCATAGGGAAACTAAAAGCTGCAGTGCTGTTAGCAGAGCAGCACTATCACTGAAATCTTAAGCAATCTTGTGTGAAAAACCAAGCGTGTTGTATGATGGCAGAAGGTAACCTCTGCAGAGCACTAACCTTTCTGGAACATTCTCTCACCCCCACTAGGGAACTTAAGCAAGCAGGGACAAGAAAAAACATTAAAAAGCTGAGCCCTTCCAGTACTACCTGCCATGTATTGCTAGACAGCCAAGGAAGTGTGTGGCTGGCACGAATGAAGCTTTTAGGGGCTCAGTGCACACGAGGAAGCCATTCATAAGCAAGTCCTATGGGGGAAGGAAACAAACCCACAAGTGCTTTCATAGCCGGGAGCCTAACAACCCTCTCCCCATCCTCAGACTATGACACAGCTCTGCATCTTATGCTATTACAACAGAGATGCACCATGGTGTCACATGGTGATGCTGTTTTTTCCATAGGAAAGAATCAAGTAACTTATTGCTAAAATACTGACAAATTAGAAAATTGCTGCAACTGGCACTTAAGAGTGCCTCGCTAGGAAATAGGACTCTCATCTTCACTTGGCTGACATTGTCCATATAAATGACGAGCAATGCCTTGAGTTGGTAATGGACACCACCTTCTGTCGGCTGTGACTGTACAAGGATATCAAACACCAAAAAAACCCCATGTAAAGTCGTTTGGGGTTGTTTTTTCAGCTACAGTTTCACTTCCAGAATGCTGCTGCAGATTAAAATCCTGTTTATTCAAATTCATTTATAAAACAATTTTCCACATAGATTTTATCATTCTAAGCTGCAATAGCAAGACTTCAGGAGAAGTGTCCTGAGGGTAAAGAGGAAGAAACTAAAAGTGGGAAGTCAGGCTTGTTATTAGGAACAGTTGTATAGGGCCACAGTAACCACTCTTGCTCCATCACACCAAGCTCATTTCCAAGTACCACCGTAATCTTGGTTCCAAATGAGTATGAGCACTCCTGGGATGACACAGATGACAAACTGAATGATCACTACACCCTCCCCCAGCTCACTAAGTGAGGATAGATTTTAAAAGCGACCATATCAAACAATGTCCTTCCAAGCTTCCAGTCGACCTCATCCCCAAAGTGCAAAAAGCAGGTGCAAGTCTTGTGCAAACGCAGCAAAACCTGCTTGGCAGCAACATCCTGGAGCTTGAGACTGGGATTTTCCTAAGCACAGGTGCTGCTGAGATGAGAGACAGAAGCAAAGAAGTGCAACTTCACAGGAGGCAGCACACGCTCCTTTGAAGCCTCCCTGCCACCTTGCTGCTGCTGTCCAAGCTAAATAAGCCAAGTGGGGAACACACACCAAAGCAGCCTTTTCCATGACACACTCACTGCCCAGCAGTGCTTGAAGCAGGGACACCTGAAATCCCCTGGCTCAAGCAGGGATTCTTCCTTCCAGCCACCACTTACAAAGCTTTGCCTCGGGCAGCAGCAAGCTCTGTCCCCTCCACCAGCCCATGATGGGATGCTGTTCCACGGGATGCACACCACAAGATGGCAGGATACACAGCCCAATTTGTGTTGGGGTGGGGAGAGGAGAATGAAGGATTAATTTTTAGGGATGCTTTTTAAGAGGCAATATCCTCATCCTTCACTATTAGCAGGGTAAGCCCTCTGTGTTCAAAGCAGAGTCCAAGCCTGCAGCACACGTGGAACTGGGAGCTGGGGCTGTCGCAATGGCAGGGCTGGACAGGCAGGTGAACTGCACTGTCCCTTCCCCCACCACAAGACAAAAGAAAGAAAAAAATAGTATAATGGAAAGGTACAATACTCAGCTTGCCCTGAAACCCTGTTTAACATTCCTGTTGTGTTCAATGCAGAAACCAGTTACCATATTAATGACACTTGGCTACAAAAATAGCACTTTATGGCTTTCAATGTTATACCCATGTCAATAACTCAATACAACACCCTGTAGGTTCTGTTGCTGTTATGAAATCTGTTGTATTTCAGAACAAGAATGATATTATAGCAGCCCCTACAGCATTTTCTCTTGCAAATCCTGAAGGCAGGTCTACTTTTCCCTTTCTCAAAACATTCTGGGCTGACACAACAGTGACCTGCCCAAGAAGGACAGAGCACTAGAACAAGAGTAAAACCACGTTTTCTGGCTCCCTAGAAAATCCAGGGCTTTACTAAGCTGCTAATATACTTACTTGGCTCACAAATTTTCCTACAAGAACCAGGAATTAGAATTGCACAACATCCTATTTTATATAGTTCATCATCTGCAGGTGTCTCAGATCACAGAACATTCAAGTTTGAGTCTCACCACACGTGTGTTCGTTGACAGAACAGCAGCTGCGCTTGCAGCACTGGGGAGAATCCTGCGCAGCTGGGGAATACAGGGAGTGCTGACCCCCCCAAAAGCAGTGCAGCCACTCACTACCTGTCAGTGTCTCTGAAAGCCTGCATTAAAGGGCTATTTTGGACCTGCAGTTTCACAGCTGCTGTGCTACAGGACAAGGAATGTACTGGATTTTAAGTGCCAGCCTCCGCCATGCCCCACACCAGCTTGTCCACATCTGTAGGAAGACCTGTCAAGTGATGCTCTGCAAAGGACCCGGTGCTATTTACTCATTATTTCTTTGAAGTTTTATGCATATGCCCTTGCAGCTTGGTTCAAAACCATTGTTCACTGGCTGCCCACTGTCACACATTCAAGGACCTAGATTTTGTTCCCCTTGATTTCAGTACGCGTCCTGAAAGCTCATTACAAAAGATTCCTGACAACCTTTTCATTGTTCCTCCATTTTGATTCCTGCGGTACACCCTACAAGAGTCTTGAAATTCAATTCCTTTTCTTTGCTAAAAAAAAAAGAAAAAGAAGTCCCAGAAAAACTGTATGTGCAGTATGCAGTTAAGACAGGAATAAAAAAATTGTACAGGGTGAAATCTTTCACAGAAATTTTGCCAGAGTTGCTTTGAAATTGGAATCATAAACTGCTATTTCACAGAGAGCGAACAGTTTACCTAGAATGGGTAATTATGCGACATCTGGCTGATCAGCAGGGCTATCGGGGTGAGACCTCAGATCCATGGGCTCCTTTGCTAATTATTTCGTGAAGGGGAAAAACACATTACTGAGTAACAACTACCCCAGCATTAGCCATGTTGGCTTTTCAGATGCAGCCAATGGCTCTGGGCAGTATCAGTGACCGTCTTCCCTGCAAATGTCGGGGTCCACTGCAGAGACTAAAAGAGCCGCTTAAGACAGCATTTACCCCAGCCACGGTGGTGGTACATGAAGAAGTGCAACACACTAACACAGCACTTCCAGCCTCTGTTCTGTCTTTAAAGAGTGCTGATAGAAAAGCAGTTATCTGCAAAAGATGACTTAGCTGAGCTATAACACCATTTGGTGACAGCAACATTCCCTGTGTTTAGGGCAGGGAATCACAGCACTGCAGACAGTGGAGCTGCAAGACAGTGCAGCACCAGGGCCAACTTGTGTAGATACAAGCCATCAGCCTCACAATTGTCACTTAAATACCACTGTTATTAAAAGCTTCTGAACTGTTTTACAGAGCAACTGGAGACAGATCGTTAGGGTGCCCAGTGCCAGGCAGCCTCAAGGTCATTTGTAATGTGGGAAAGCAGCAGTTGCGCAGCTCCCCCCCGTGCTCCAGCCGCCGCTGGCTGCGGCGGGATCGGATAGCGCAGCACAGCCCAGGCAGGCGGGGCGTGAACCTGCGGCAGGGGCCACTGCTCCTTCTGCCCTACCCAAGGCTGGCTGGCCACAGGCACTGCTCAGGCGTCACTTTGAGCAGAGATTTCTCCTGTCTGTGAGGACAGGTCACATATCAGCAACTACCAGAGCCACCCCCTCCCTTCACCTCCCATGCCAGTCAGTTGCAATTCCCACTAGTGAGTGCCACAGCGCTCTAGAGCGCGGGGTACTTTGGTGTTGGATAATGCAATTCCATGAGGACTGCCACTGTCCCCTTTCTCCTTGTGCACGGCACTTCCACAGATAGAGCCAACATTTTATCTTCATCCCTTCACTTACCCATGTGAACAGAGTGGCTCTGAAGGAAGAAAAACTGAACCCAGCCTCCTCATACTGCCCATTCTCAAAAGTGAAGCCTTTTAGCCTCACCCCATCACTTCAGCTTAGGGGAAGGGAAAAGCAAACCAGGTTCAAGCTCCTCTTAGAGAGGAGACATTTTTCATGTGATGCAACCTTTAATTCTAGCAGGATTGTCTTCAGGCCCCAGTACTGTTAACACAGAAGGCTGAGAACATACCCACCCCCTTCAAATATGTGTTGCAGCAACGACACGCTTATTTCATCCTCCTTCTTGAGGTGAGTAACCAACCCCGCCTTCCCAGAACAGCTTGCACAAAGTCAAACACGGGGCTCCTATTTAGTTACCTGGAGGTGCCACTCGATCCTGGTATTTGGGCTCAAATTCACTGACAGTGAGCAACATCACTTGGATGGTCCCGATGAATATACCTGCCAGGCAACCATAGAAGATGACATAGAAGAGGAGGATCTTAACTGCAAGAGAAAACAAACAAAGAGGAGTCAAATCAAGCCCTCACAGCAGTCATCTTTCAGGACAGTACTTCCACCCTTTCCCACTTTCAAGGAAGAGCCCAGCACATGCAATTCAGATGTTGCAAAGACATCCATTTAACAGTGAGATTATGCCCTGATGCAGACAGTAAATGTGAAGCACTCCAGTTGTTTGGTGGTGCGGAAACATGGGCCCCTGAAAACCTAGGAATCTGTGAATCAGGGTTTGGGCTCATAAAGTATAAAGACTAAACCACGTTTCCCCACACTTCCAAGGATCCCTTGGCTGACCCAGTGCTACCACCACAGGCCCTCGCACTTGACATTGTCAGCGATCCAAGTGCCCCACAGCAAGCATGGGTGTGCTTGAAGGATGCTCATTCCACACAGCTCTAGGGCTCAAGGCTATTTCCAGGAGCAGTAACAGTAAATGTTTCATTCAGGTTTACAAGCAATTGTAAAGCCTGATCTCTTCTAGTAATTCAGGCCATCGCCTCCAAAAAAAAAAAGACAACAGGAAAGGAATTCAGGCCCAACTAGCTCCAGTACTCCATCTCCAACATAGGAAAGTACTCTTAAGGTGTCAAAATACTGCACATTTACCAGCCTTGTGTGCCTACAAAGGCACTCTGGCAGAGTGAATTACATAACAATGAAAGACTGAATGTAGTTTCAGTCTAAAGGGAATGTCTAGAGTAATCTTGTGGGGGGAGTGGGAAGAACAGAGAAGAGCCTGGAGATGCAGCCCAGCTCTGGGTATCAGTTACCAGTTTACCAGGATTATCTGAACTGATTAACTGCAGGGTAACATGCCGTACTAAGCACCACCAGGCCGCCTACAAGGGTAGGCCAGCCCATGCCAAGCAACTGTATTGCTCATCAGGCTGCAGGGACAAGCAGAGGCCAAAGAGAACTTGAGAGCGAGCCTGCTCCATCTCAGACTGTCCTTGCCTAATCACAAACAAAACAGACGTAGTTTATCTGACGGACTTGAAGTGACAAGCTACCAGAGAAGCGAAGTGAGTAGTGGGTGGAAGTATTCCTCCTCACTCCCCAGCCCCGTCATGGAAAAAAAAAGCTACATCATTGGAGAAGCCTCACAATGAAAGCTAGCACTTCTGGTCGTTTTAAGTCTATGAAAGACAGGCAAACAGGAGGGCCACCCAGAGAAACAAAGGCTGAGGGACACTGTCAGAAAGGCACTCCATCATCTTGTCTTCCTCATGTGCACCGGAGGTAGCCAGGGCTGGAGGGCAGAGCTGGGTGCAGTATCGTGGTGCTCCAGGAGTTAAAGCACTCTTTGGTATCCAGGCAGCGTAAAGCAAATGGCCGTGACGTCAGGGACGTGTGGAAATTTTTTTCCAGAGCACGGTCATAGGAGGTGCTGTTGTAACAAACCAAACACTAATGCTGTTGTCTGCAGCGTAATGCCTTTGAGTTTTGTAACATCAAAAGGCAAACGCTGGGAGGTAGCTTATTTAATCAGGTTCCCAGCCAGGATGCTCTAAACGCCAAAGACACCTTAAAGGTCAAAACCACTCCAAGGTCTCAGAAAATACGCAGTGGGTCTAGAAATCGAGCACCACAGGGTTGAATGAAAAAGCTTCTTGCAACAGGTAGGCTTATAACAGAAGAATCTGATCATCAGCCTGCAGATCGACTCAGCAAATGGAAATCAGTCCTAGGCGGATAGGTACGGGCACTCTGGGAGAAGGACCTGGTTCAGCCTCCGCGTTTGAAGCACTGCGCAGTTGCCTGGTGCCTCAGGAGCAGAAAATACCTCTCCATGCGCACCCACAACCCCATTCTGCTCACGTAAAGATACGGCAGAAGCCTGCTCTAGTCCGCCTGCCAGAGCAGCCGGCTCTGGATGTGGCACCTCCGGCCGATCCATTACAATAGGAGCTGAATTCAACATCGCAAGGGTGGCAACACCAGCTGTGGTTGGCAGCAACTGGAAGACTGTCTATTTGCGTAGAGAAATTAAAAGCCTCTTTAAGCTAAATGCTATTTATACAGCACCCAATGAATACATCATAAGCACTTATGAGGAATGCACATAGAGCCATTTCCTTCTTGCGGAGATATTAAAAGTCAATCGCTCTTTCTCAGAGGAGTAAAACTTGCTTAGTTTCATTTATCCAGAGAAAACAGAAAAAAAGAAAAAGCCTCTGTGAGGTCTAAGGCAGATGAGGGCTGGGAGGTCAGGGTCCCCCGACGGCGATGCTCCCGGGCCGGGCCAGCCACCGGGAAAGGAAGGAGACCCAAGGACGAGGCGCCCTCGACAAGGTCGGCCC
>VWZT01002467.1:0-89943 GCA_013397055.1 Pachycephala philippinensis | reverse complement strand
TCGTCCCCCTCCCTCCCCTGCTCCTGCTCCTGGCGCCCCGCCACGCTCCGGCGGGCTCACGTGTAAGGCGGCTGCGGAATACTGAGTGCGAGCAGCGCTCCCGGTCCGGCCCCGCGCTCCGCCGCCCGCGCCCCGGGAGCACCAGCCGGGAGGGGCGGGCAGGGGCTCCCCGGGGGCAGCGGGAACTGCCCGCCCCCTGTGGCGGGGGCTACACGACTCACACAAGCGACAGCCGCCGCCGCCGCCGTCCTTGCGGGGTGACCTTCAGGGCGCTGCACAAACGCCACTGCCGCCCCGGGGTCGGGGGACACCCAGCCGCCGGCAGCGCACCCCTGGCCCGGCCGGGTGGGGTTCGGGGGTTCTCTGCGGGGACACCTCTGTGATCACAGGTAACCAATTGCGCTGGTCACCTGATACCATTACAGGACAGTTAAATTACATCTGTACATCCAAGCATACTTGGGTTTACCTCTGAACTTCCTGTTGGGTTGCAATATTGTATTCCACAAATTTTCTTGGCCTTAAGGTACTGATACAGTGTTTGAACTTTAGCTCTATCTTCCTTTTCTTCGTTAAGGCCTGGGAATCGCGATGAACACAGGTAAGATGAGCCTTTCCACAGTACTACCTAGCACTTGAGTGTTCTGGCGGTTACCTGCAAGAATGACCTAGCCTGGCATCAAGGACCACCCAACCTCAACATGCACTTCTCATGTCTCAGGAAGAAGTGGTCTGGCCACCACCATCTCATACCCTCCCTAAGTCATTAAAGCTAGCATTTAGGGGACAAGTCATAATGGGGCACTCTTCTCTGAGTGATCCATGGCTACAGCCCAGAACCAGCCCCTGAAGCAACTGAGGGACCTTGCTTTTTTTTTTTTAGGCCCTCAGCCTTACTCGTCCAGAGCCACTCGGTCCAGACAGGCCAGATACCCTCAAGCTCATACTGCCATTCATGGCTGGTGGATGAGGATGTGGCTTCCCTAGCTTTAGGCATGCAACCAGACTTCTCAAAGCTGTGAAGGCTTGTGGGTTAGAGATACAGAGAGGTTTGTGCCTAGAAGGCCATGTGTGTTTAATTGGGAGTGTCTAGTTTGATGAATGCTCCATGATACATTATACATGATCAAAGGGAGCAAGGTGTGCCACACGGATTTTCATCCTGGGTTAGGATAATCAGATCTCAGTGGTGTTTATGTGATGGGAAAGAGATAGACAGCCACAGGGAAGAGGATAATTGGAATCTCTCTTTTCTCCTTGGTGTCTAGTCAGAGCTGGTCTTTTAAAGAGTCCTGGTGATGGGGGTTGATAACAAAAGCAAACACAGACAGCAGTACCTGATACCCAAGCGAACATCATCTACACTGCAGGGAGGGCAGTATCAGTTACAAGTTAAGGCAGCTGTGATTACAATCAAGCCAATAAATACACAAGCACTGCTGAAGGGAAAACCATTTTAAACTCCCCAGAGCACAGTGCACTTGCTGCTCTTGCCAGCTACCCTGTTTCTCTCAGCTGCTGGGCCACAAGTCTGCAGTGGCAACTGGGGAGCTGAACCAACTTTCCTTCTAATGTCCTGGGTGCAATTTATAGTCCAGGTATGCTACCCTACAAAGGACAGCAGTTTGGGAATTATGTATGGGTGCGTGGTGGTGTCACTCAAGCTTGAAATCTACTCACCAGACAGCCTGCCCTTCAATGCTGTGTCTCGTGTTATCCACGGGCCAGGACCTGGTTCATCTGCTCTGTGGAACAAACAGCACATGAGTTAGTTCAGAGCACATGCAACAGCAGCAGTCAGTGCAGCCCTCTCCTTCTCGCCTCTGCTTGAGCAATAGGGTCATCCAAAACAAAACAGGCATGGGACATTCAGGGAGGTTCAAGGTGATACTAAAATGCGGGGAGATTTGAATGGGGATACACTCTCCCACAGCTTTATTTGCTACAACCACAGAGAATGAGTTTGGAGAAAGCAGCTAGAGAATATCTAAAGAACTGTATCACAATTACATGGTAAATGGCCACCCAGCAACACGATCTTCCTCTGAGCACACGTGCACCAGCGCTACGAGCTCCAGTGCTGCTGGTGGAGGCCGAACTGCAGGAGCTCCTGGCTTCATCAGTGTTTGTTCAAGGATCACTGGGAAACTCTCTCCTCTTCCTGCAAGCATCCGTATTTCTGTACAAATACACAGACAAGTCCTGTTGCGTTGGTTGTGGCCAGCAGTATCAAATCCCTGTGACTGCGCAGGCTGGGGCATGCAGGATGTGGAATGGGCAAAATGCCCCTTCGTGAGGGTCGCAAACCATTCCTGCCAGCTCTTTTACAAAACTGAAATCTCCGTCCTGTGCAGGCTCAGGACATGCACTTTACTTGATGTCTGTGAATTATCCTCTCAGAATCAGCAGAACTAATAGGCAATGAGGTGCCAAATTTTATTCAAATTTACTGTTTGTTTGGCTGCTCAGATATCAATCAGGCAGTCTCTAAGGCCACCACCGTATGATCTGATTTTTTAAGGCGATAAGGGCCTGAGGCAATGTTGGAAACTGCCAAGAACAAAATGTGCAAAGCAATGCATGTCCAGGAGATTAGCTGCAGGACGAAGGATGGGGTTAGGGAAAGCTGTGCACTGACACCTAGGAAGGAACAACCTCCAAGATGGAAGTTGCTAAGTGTTTATCTCACTGCCTCGAGCATGGCCATCAATGAGATTTCCTACTTCCTTTGGATCTCCTGCCTTGTGGGACTGGAAGAAAGCACCTAGAGCAAGGAAAGGTGTGTCACTATGGGGCAGGAGGGTTGGCAATTATTTCTAATGTAGCAGCGAAAGAGAAATGTCCAGTGAAGAGCAAAGCAAAGCAAGGATTTGTCTGGCCTGATTTCTGCCCCTTAGTGCCATTTTTGGGGGGAAAGAAGACTGTTACACACACAAACTTTGGGCAATGTGTGATCTAGAAACATCTCTGAAGGTGGCTGTGAGTGATACTGTGATAAGCAGCAGCAGGAGAGAGGCGTGCCAGGGCAGGGAGAAACTCAGGCTGTGGGACCAAGTGCAAGTTTTAAGGTGACAGAAATGTGCAAAATGGCCTCAAGTCATTAGTATTCCATGGGCTGCCACTGCACAAATGGGGATGGGCCTCCTCGGACTGGCATGCAGGGGAGCTGGAAAAGGGCAGCTGCTCAAGAGCTTGGCACCAAGCCTGCATCACACACAACAGGTGAGAGAGGGCGAGGAACAAAAGGGCAGCCCTCAGACTGCCACCAAGATGCCAGGTGGCAAACAGCCATTTTATGGTCCTCTGAGGGCCTCGAGGGGGAGAGGAGTGACCCTCAAGAACTGCCCTCAGGGTCCCAGCAAAGCACGTGCCAGTGTTTGGTCCCCATGCCAGCTTCTTGGTCCTGCAGGACACTGCCTTGGGAACGTCCTCCAATTTTCTGCCTGTGAGGTTCAGGAGAATACAAGCCCACTCAGGGGCTGCTACACGTAACACTGGCTCAAGCAGGGTATGTTGTCTCCCAGGACACAGCATGACAAAACTGTCTTTCAAGTCCTCCTCCTTCCTCTCCTTGTCCCCCTCACGGGTGTGGGGTCACTAAGGATTAGATTTACAGACATATGCAGTTGGTACTCAATGACTGCAGTTGAGCACAATGACTGCACGATTTTAACAGATTAACTGAGTATA
This sequence comes from Pachycephala philippinensis, assembly GCA_013397055.1. Classification (NCBI taxonomy): domain Eukaryota; kingdom Metazoa; phylum Chordata; class Aves; order Passeriformes; genus Pachycephala; species Pachycephala philippinensis. The sequence goes on along the minus strand of VWZT01002467.1, from coordinate 86,253 downwards.
GCTGTGCAAGGTGAGGTAACTAAGGTCAAAGACTCATGAACTGGTGGGTACTGAGAAAGTAAATATATGTAGAAATAACCTCCCCCCAAATTCAGACACGGGGCCACTATTCCTTTCCTTAATATCAGTTTGATAGTTATGTGGGGGTGCTTGCACAGCTCACCCTTGGCAAAATGAGGTGTAAGACAACAGCCGATAAAACAGGTAAGTGACTCAAAAGAGCGTGTATGGATGGAAAACCCAAAAGTGTCTGAGAGGCATTTGCCCCAAAACTTATCTTGCTGAAGAGGGAAACAAACACCAGAGCTCAGCTGATCATGCTAAAGAGGATGGCATCCATCAGCTGGATTAAATGGTAACCACAGAATGACAAAGTCAATTTTGAGATAAAGAATGAGCTGGTTGGAAAGACTGTATAAAAGAAAAATAAAAAGCAGTGACAGAGCAGGGAGAGGCCTCAGACTGTCAAAATCCAGTCTGGCACATCACAGCCTCTGTTGAGGCAGATGCAGCAGTTCCCCATCCATAAGACACTGTCAGCAGCCGGCACCCAGCATGTGGCCTGACGCCGTGGGGTGCTCACACTTTGTGAGGGGGTGTGACCCACCAGTGGGTGCAGGAGCTGGTTGTAGGGAGTGGCATGGTCACCCCTAGAGCTGGAGTGGCCACAGCTCCAGTGGGAGCAGGGCATAAGTGGGGTAACCTGTGATCCCAAAAGTGACCCTCATGCCAGTGAGAGAGGGGTTGGTGCCCACGTGTCTGGGGATTAGTTACAGAAGTGTGTTTAGGAACTTGCAGGCATTTATTAGTGTTCTTAAGTGTCTAACCTGGTTGAACTGCTGTATTGCTGACATAGACCCTGAATGTATAGTTCGTGGATTGTCAGTTAATTACATGTCCTTAATAAATCAATAAACCATTTCGGTCCTGATTTGGTTTAACCTACGTGAGCTGAGGCACTTTTCCCTGCCACAATGACCAGCTGATGCAGGCTTTTGACCAGTCCTGGTGGGAGAAGGTCTAAATGCTCAGTGATAGAAAAAAGGATTCACTTCATGTTGAACTGGTGACTATGTGCAGAACAAAGGAAGGTTTTTGGGGTGGACTGGATGGTAGGTGGAGACAGAAAAGAGGGATGCAATAGAGACAATGTGGTATGTGCCTGGTGATTGATAACTGGGATAAATACCTCTAGTGGACAGTACAGAGTTCTGGTGATTGCTACAGTGAAACCTGCCAGCTACCAACACTGTTCTGATGAAGGCAAAGGCAACTTGTGAAGGCAGCAGAAATCACATCATATTGCCAGAATTTTGCTTTTTGGCTGATATGGAAAACACCACTCTGATCTCACAGAAAATAATAGGAAAATACTGTCTTGCATGAAATCTACCCTGTTTTCCTTGGCATATCTGGAAGTAATCACCACACAGGGAAGCAGCATTACCCAGGAACTAGCTATGAAGCTATCAAGAACATATGTTTTGTGATAATGGGCACCTGGAACCTTATTGGAGCAGTAGCCAGCTTCCTGGTATGCAGCCACCAAGCTCAGGCAGCTACATGATCTGATGCAGCCAGCAGCTGCAAGTCCGGGGCACTGATACAACTTCACCGCTGCTGGTCCAAGCAAGATTGTCCCCATTTGGCTCCTACTGGATATAGCAGCACTGTGCACCATCACAAGAGGCTGCCAGCACTTTTCTGTTCAGGCAGTAAGATAACAGGACATCCCTCTCCACTTGGCCCTAACCATACGCCCTGTACGGGCTTTCTGATGAAGGTTGTATTTGGGCACCAGCCTGCTTGTCTGCTCCCGTTAGAGCTCTGCTGTCTCCAGCGCCAGCCAGCCCGGGACATCCAGCAGGAAACCAAGTCAAAGAACGAGAACTGAATGAACTCCAAAACTATTTTGAGGCCTGCTCTAAAGGAAAGAGTGTTTTAAAAGAAATGTTTTTCCACTCTGATTTTGTTTTTCTTTTTTAGAAAAAGAAAATTCTAAAAAGAAAAACAAAATCAGAGTGGAAAAACATTTCTATCTAGCCATCAGGAGCAAGACTTATCTAAGCAGCACCACACAGGAGCTGGCAATGGGAATGATAAATTAAGGTTTGACTTGTTCCTAAACATCAGTGGGATGGTACATGATTTACAATGCCTGCCAGAGGCCTTTCTCCTTCTCCTCATGGCAGGTCTTTTCCATGAAACTATTCAGAGATGTATGTGGTAATTTTAAATATTACTCCAGCATTGTTCACACTAAAACTTCTTACCAGCTGAAGGTAAATGTCTCTGCAAACCAGAGAGCCTGCTGCCCACTGCGGGCTTCTTGGTGGACTTTGATTTGGCTTGGGTTGTCTGGTTCCACTGTGACATCCTGCAATGACCAACTCTGCACCCTCACTTGAAGTGACACTTGACATGTAAAAAACAAACACATTTTCACTGGAAAATCCCTCTACAATCCTGAACATCCAGTTCTCATGACCAAAGACATCATGCAGCTGTGATGGAAGCTGTCTGCCTTCATTTCCCTCATGTGAATTCGGTCCTGTGGTAACCACACTGGAGTCTGAAATTCCCTTTTCTCTTTCAGCCAGTCCTGGGGACTGCAGCACACCACACAGCCTCAGAGGCATTATCATGCAGGCCAAAGGGGGTAGACACATCCAATAGGTGTTTAAAAAGCACTTTTCTCATCATAATTCTCATATCATTTTTTATTATAATTAGTAGGCGTTAAGAACCTGACCTGTATGAGTGATTTGAAAAGCTGGATGAGCCTCAATATGTGTTTTTAGAAGCTTGTATACCTTGGAAAATCTGTTTTGCCTTTGTGCTCAGATAGCCAGGGTATGTTTGATGTGGACATCTGTACCAGATCTGTGTCAAAGTGAATCCATTCTGCAACATCATGACGGGACCTGGGCACTTGTGTCACTGGTGCCCACAGATTGATTGGGCATTTCTCAGAAACTCTCACTCCTGGCTGAATAAGATACCACAAGTGACGGCCACAGGGAGGTGAACACCAAGAGCAAACAGCTCCACTGTGTCTGCCCTAACAACGGGACAGGTCGTGTGCTGTGATGCTGCTGTTATTGACATAAGGCGAAACCTTTGTTTTTCCGGTATTTAAACCCCATTTATCAGCTGAATAACACAAACCCTTGGAGGATATAATCGTGACAAGACCTCCAAGTCAGCTAGTTTTGAGTTGCACTTTTTCTCTCACGGGAAACATCCCCAAAATACCAACATGCAAATCTGTTCTTCTGCATGTTAAAAGAATTCCCCAGGCAACCAGGACCAGGAACTGAATAGAAATTCCTTTTTCTCCCCACCCATATTTCCTTTTGGAAAAGCAGTCACTATTGGTAATCAAAGATAGCTACTATTGCCTGATATTCAAAGCACTTCACGAATGAACACTCCATACCAAAATGGTCTTAGCTGACCCATTTTATTACAATGTTTGGTGACTGTAAGCACATAAGACTGGCAACACCTGGAAGACACCAAAGGTCCATTTAATCCAGTGTGTCTTTTCCAGCTGTGGTCAGACCCAAATATTTAGAAAATGAGCCTAAGAACAGGGCAAGTACAGAGTGACTGATGTGACCTCCCAGGTGCCAGCAGCCTGCCACCTAGGGATTTCCCAAGCCATGGAGTGCACTGGCAGCTAAGTAAACTGGGTGTAGTCCCCAGCCTAATCTGTGGCTCACTTTGGAGAAGCAGTGTGTATCCAGCACACTGCACCTCACCCTCCAGCTCAGTGGTGTGACTGCAGCCTCTGCAAGTTCACCTGGGGGAGCTTTAGAGGCCAGCAGGGTGCAGGGGTGAGGGAGGTGTCACCACAGCCACATAGTGCACAGCGAGAGCCTGCACTGGCCTGTCACTGCTGCCTTTCACCACGGCCCAGCAAGAGGGTTCAAAGCTGTCCCTGGTCTGGCTGAGTAGGTCACCATCAGCCTCAGGGTGCCCACGGATCAGCCTTCCCACGGGGTGTGCAGTGTCAAGTGAACCATAAACTTTGGTGGACACATGGTAGTTCACCTGATGAGTGAGGTACCTGTCTTCCTGTCACGGCGCTATTGGAGCAGCCCCGTGTCAACACCACCAGACAGCAAACAGCAGCCTACAGCACAAGAGTGCACAAAGAGAATCCTTCTCCTTCTTCAGATGCAGCCTCCTCCTAGCACATGGGAATTGCCTCTCATCTTTCTGTCAAAATGAGTGGCTGAGGTGGCCTTTGTGTCACCTGTGGTGACTCACTGACTCACAGTCTGTCCTTGCCGCACGAGGCTTGCCACATGGAAGGACACATTCTGCTAGGCACATACTTAATTTATAAGTGCTAATTAATTTCATAATGGATTAGATAGCAAAGTCCCTGGTCTATATTGTGTTCAAAATGCCATCTGGAAAAAGGCTGGTGTGCTTAGTAAGATGGCTGCTCTCTTAAACCTGATATCTTTGTAAGAGGATCTGTGCCAGCATTATTGATGAGGCAGAACTGTACAATAAAGGTGTGTATTTTATTCTCCAGGAGAATGATTTTGAGATGGCAAACATTTGGTCACTGGGAAGGCTGATCAGTGTGCTGCATTCCCATGGCAAGCAGTGGGATGAATATCCTGTTATAAACATAAAGCAAATAGTTTACTCGAAGAGCTTTAAATGTCATCAGTCTCTTAGAAAATGCATGTCAGTAGTGCTCATGTGACTCTGAAAGCAGTGTGGCTGTTTAATGTAACTTTTGCCTCCACTTAGGCCCACTGGGTGCCTATGAGTGAGAGCAGCTGTCTTTATACTGACAGCCCTGTTCAGGTCGGGGAGACTCTGACCCACCTCAGAGCTGACAGTCTGGAGCACTGGACAGATACTGCTGTTTCAGTTCTTCCACAATTATCTCACGGATCAGGTTTCCAGGAATCTGCTGCAGTTGAGTTCCCATACTGAAATGGCACAGGAAAGTCACCCACATCAGGCACTGAAGAGGCCTGCAAAGCCCCTTCTCCCCCCTTGACTTCAAAGCACACCAAAGAGTAAATGCACACCCCTTGTTCTGGCCCTGTTTCTGGCTGGTCAGTGCGTGTGGGACATGGGAAGCTGGTGGCAGAAGAAAGAGCAGAGCCGGTGTTTTGCCACCTCAGATATGGCTCCGTGGAGGTGACAGCACTGTCCCCACCAGCTGGCAGGTGTCTGGAGAGGCTGCAGCTGGGAGCCTTGCACAGAGCCACAAGCAGCTGCCCAGAGCTCGTGTGTGCCGCACTCAGGAGAGAGGGCTGCGCACGTCTGGCCCCGTACCTCCAACAGAGCAAAGTGCTTTCGAGGTATTGGGGAACTGGGTCTGGCAGCAGCACCCTTCTAAGGCAGGGAAGTCCCCATTTCACCAGTGGGACAAACTGTGGGTTTACCTACATCGAGATGCTCCGGAAACCTAATTTGAATGAACTTTGCAAGTGATGAAACTTAAAAAACTTATTTAAATCACATTAAAGCCACACATGGGCATTATAGGTTAAGAAGAACACTTGATTTAGCCCACCCTTATTCTTATTAAAGGTGTCCACTTTATTGCAGTTGACTCACCTATTTAAAATCCGTGCCTCTAGTTCACTTAGATGACTTTTCCCTCCATTTCCTTTTGTAAAGAAGCCATTCAAGAGAGAGAAGGGACTTGTTTGGGATTATCTAAAAGAAGTGTCAGGAGCAGAAGTGGGGGACATGAGACATACACAAGTATTCCCGGAAGAAACTTTTCTCTCCACTGTCGTTCTACCACTGGAGGAATTGTTTTCTGAAGATCTAGCACTTTTTTCCTACGTATCTTTTCTACTCTCTTTCCACATCAGGCTTTGCGACAGACCTGAACAGGAGAGGCAAGATGGGAAGAGCAAGATAGTGGTTGTCGTGTCTGGCTCCAAGCAACACCGTGCAGAAAATTCATGAAAATGTCACAGTCCTTTGAGACTGCAGTCTAGGGATCATTTTTTATGCCCTTCCAGCACAACACAGACAGTATAATTTCATTCCATTACTTCTTCAGTCTGCCTGACAGTTTATCTTTGGCTGAAACATAAAGTCAGGTATTTGCTGCAGTCAAATTTTCCAGGCATTTTGCTGGATACATGTTTTCCATTGAAATCAATTTTGCTTTTAGAAAACTACTCTTTTATAATCTTTTTCCCTCTGACAGACATGCCTTTCTGTGCAAAATCATAGTCATTGCCTTCTTGGGGATGCAGCTTTGGTCTGCAGCAGTTCAAAAAACCTAAAGGAGGAATACCCATATTTTTCCAGGGGGCCTGAAATTATTACACCAGAGTGAATGCAAATTTCTCCTAACCTCAAATACCTCTCTCTTATTGTCATTGCTATGCCCAGGTTCTTGAGGACATAGAGTGAGTGCTTTATTTATCTCAATGTGTCAGCAAAGCCTGCAAGCTTTGCAGGGTGGTCCCAGCCTCAGGCACTCGGCAGGAGCCAAAACGATCTGGTGGGGAGCTTCAAGGTTTCTTCATATATAAGCCACAAATTTAGCCTTTTCTCTTCCCCCACTCAAATGGCAGCATGAGGCTGGACAGTGCAGAGAGATGCAGATACACATTACAATGGAGTATAAAAATGACCAAGACAGAAAAATGGAGAATAGCCTCTCTAGGGTAGGTAATTCACTCTCAAATACTTCAGTCAATTCAAGACTTATTGAAGTCTCAAATATCAGACCACCCTCACCGTGCTGCACTGTCTCAGCATTCTGGGATCATCAGTAATGCTCAGAACATGTGAGCAGTTTTCCAGTGCTGGATCTTAACATGATAGTAAGGACGAGAATCACTACTTCTTACCTTTTCCTAAGGCAGAAAAACAAGAGATGGGAAAAGTGACTCGGCCTTGCTCACAATGGACAGATGTTTACCAGGGCACTGGGGGCAACACTTGCAAGTCAAATTACAGTGGCAGTGTGTTTGGACCACAACTCATGGATCCATCTGGCCAAAGCCAGAGGTCTACAGCAGAGCTGGGCACAGTCATCAGGTAGAGGTCTACAGACATGATCTTCTCTTGCAAAATTCACAGACACCCACCCATCCTGCCTTTCTACTGCCAGGACCCCTTGGGCCTACACCTTTCCTCAGGCTGCCTCTGGAAAACTACAGTGCTCTGAAAAGCCCTGTGGAAACAAAGCTGGAGTTATTAACCCATCAGGGACCTATGCCCAGACCCTTCTTACACTACCCTTACGTGAAGCTGAATAAAACAGCATATTCAACTGAGTCTATGATAAATGCATTAGTGTGCCTAATTTTCTCATTTGCCACAGGAAGAAGTTGGAATTATTCTTTCTGAGCTAATGAGTTTTAGCTTTTCTCATTAGCTTTTCATAATCTGTAGTGCACAGATTGGGAGGAAAGGACTTTTAGCAATTTTGGCTGGAAGTAAAACGACTAAAGGTCAAAACCCAGAGCAGGAGGGAAGACTTCACTGGTCCAGAGAAGTTTCCAGCCTCCTCCTAGCACTCTTGACTTCATGAGGAGTTTAAAAATGGCAAAAAATGACAGAACCAGACAAATCCTTGCCCAGGTAGTGGAATGGGCTGTTCAGGTCAGATGCTGTGACTCACACAGGCTGATCTACTGTAAATAACCAACTTAAAGATCTTATCTGTACTGAAGTGTCCCTTTTAGCTTGGTTACACCAATTCAGACCACTGTGGTGAGTTAACTTTATGGTGACACTAGAGCTGTGAAACCTCTCATGGTCTGAGGCAGACACAGGATGTGTGACATAGCATGGGGCATCCTGCGTACACATCTGCATCTGCTGTCTGACCTCAAGGACCATCCGCTCTCCTCCAAGCCACTGCACCTTCCACTGCACTGTGCCTGTATCCTGGAATTGAAATAAACTGAGGTGAAGGCACTCTTGAGCATGTGGATGCAGCATCCTGAATCAGAGGCAGGTCAGAAGCCTCTTGTGTGTCCTCCTTGAGCCTAAACTTTGCAATAGATGCGTGCCTCTCCTAGGAACTGCACCAAGGACACCAGGCTAGTGCCTGGATAGAGCAGGAGCCAGCAGCACACAGCTGGAGCCACAGCCAGGCTGGACTGCGCACCCTTATCATCCCTTCATCCCTGCACTGCATGATCTGTGTGATGTGGGGCTTGCCACTGCAGCCCAGCAGTGAAAGCCACAGAGAAGAGCACCTCAAAAGGAAATCAGTTCTTGAGACAAGTTTTTTTGTTGTTTTTTTTTTTTTTGGCTGACATAACTGTGTCAACACTAGGGCATTCACAAGCTCCTTTTTTCGCACTCCTGTCCTGCTCAGCTTCCCAAGCAAAATGGTGACATGTAGGCCAATGCTCCACAGAGCCAGCTAATCCTTTTTATTTCTATGGGAGCGATCAAATATATACAGCTGATCACAGGTAGGGAATGCTGCAGCCCATGGCCAGCAGAAACAGAACATGCTCCAGGGAGTGCTGCTTTCAGGGAAGTGGGACACATTTGCTTGGGCACAACCCAGAGAGCGGGCAGGGCTTTGGGAGCTCGAAGTGAAGGTCACCCTTACACACCTCCTGCATGGCCTGCCCTGCCCCGCTCTGCAGCCTTGGGACGCTGGCCCAGAGGCTGCTGGTGATGGCTGAGGCATTGAGGGGCACGAAGGAGCAGGGGGGAAGGAGCCCTTCTGCACAGAGGCACACACAGCACACAGGTCCCCAGACTGCTACTTGTCACACCACGTATGACGGAGAAAATGAGACTTAAGGAAGATGATACCACTTGTAGAGTATATCCTATGGCAGACGAGCTGTAATTCTTTGTCTGTACAATGTTAGAAAGTGGGGGTGGTGTTTTTAAAGATATTTTCTTTACTGGAGCTAAGAATGGCAGGTTTCACAGTGAAGCTGTTGTTCAATTAAACGTGAATCAGTGTGTTTGCAGACCTGACTGAGACAGGGAAGTAATAAAACCAAGACACTAAAACTTATCAGTAATTCTTACCATTTCTTCATGATGTTTCTAATCTATGCCTTTGACCCTTCAGTAATTCTACTTGGTTCTCTGCTGCTGTACCATTTAGAAAGTAACTGAAAATTTTATGCCACTAGTTAGCTTATCATATTTGCTTTACAACAGCCCAAGACAAAGGCCAATATATCATAAGATAAAAGTCCAACTCCATATTTGGATTCCTGTGTAAATGACTTCAATTTCAACTGAGCAGAACTCAATCTCTCTCACTTCTTTTAATAGAAACTCAAGGGTTCCTGAGAAATCAAGTCTTTTATCAGACTCTCAGATATGGTCTTGGGGATGTGGCTTTTTAAGCAAATCATAGGCACAGGTCTTCAGTGAGCCTTGTGCCATTCATGCAGGCATTGAGTGGGGAGGCTCCTTCGGCCTCATGAAGATATTTTTACTTTTTCTTTCACATGACTTGAGGGACAGCTTTGCACCCCGTCGGGCTGGTTTAGCCCCAAAGGCTGGATTACCAAAGACTTCTGCTGGCCTACAGATGGGTCTGGATTGCAAAGAGGGGTGAGCTGCCTTGCTGGCAGGACTCTTGCAGAGAAGCCCTGTTCTCTGCCTGTGAGTTCCAGGCTGGTATGAAGCACAGCCTTGACACACACCATCTCCACAGCAGAGACACCTCCCTGGAAAAACTCACTGGTGCTGGAAAAGTGTCTGTACAAAGCTGTGGCTGAAAGACAAGCTTTTTTAACTACACCTGCTTTCTCCAGCTTCCTCATGAGGGGAAGAAGAGGGGCAGGCACTGATCTCTGCTCTGTGGTGACCAGGGACAGGACCTGAGGGAATGGCCTGAAGTTGTGTCAGGGGAGGTTTAAGCTGGATATCAGGAAAAGGTTCCTCCCCCAGAGGGGGTTTGGGCACTGGAACAGGCTCCCCAGGGAGTGGTCACAGCACCAAGCCTGACAGAGTTCAAGAAGCACTTGGACAATGCTCTCAGGCACACAGTGACACTTGGGGTGTCCTGTGCAGGGTCAGGAGTTGAACTCGATGATCCTGATGAGTTCCTTCCAACTCAGCATATTCTGTGATATATCAGTGCTGTACACTGGCAAAGCTTTCACTTCCAAGAAGAGAGAAGAGTTAAATCATTGGCAGACCTATTCAGGCTATTGTAGTGGAATTTAAAATCAAGAGTTACACTGGTGTGGGCTTGGTTAGGTGAAAAACACCCTCTCCTTGTGGATATATACCACATATATCCACAACATAACCACAACATAACCTTAACAGTTTCACAGGCATGCAGCTATAGACAAGACAGCAGCCTGAGAAGTATCCTGGTGACTTGCATGCAGTTTGGTCACATGGCAGGATTGTACAGAAGAAACGGCATAAAATAAAGTTACGAGGTGGCAGATTCAAAGCTAACGAAAGGAAGCGCTTGATCGAATGGATAATTAAATTCTGGAGCTTGCTGCCAGCTGCGCTATGGATGCCTAAAATAGATTTCAAAAAATGATTTTACAAAGTTGCAAACATATCTATTAAGTGCTATTAAACAGCAAGGTTTCAGGAAGCTTTCAAGAACCCACAGCCTGGCAAGTACACCAGAGAATTACCACTACATGCTTGTCTTTCTCATAGCGTTTTCTCTAAACCACTGATGAAGAGAAGATACTAGACTAGACAGACATACAGAGTGATCCAATGTGCCCATATTTCATTTAAAGTTTCCGATGTTGGTACTAATTTACCCTAATGATGAAGGTCGTTAACCTCAGGGGTTCACCAGCTGCTTTCCTCAGGAGCGGAGCCATCCCTGCAGCCCAGGCAACCTCTGAGTGACAAGCTCTAAATCGCTCAGGAGAGAGCCATGCCATGTTCTTCTGGGTTAATTTATCCGACTGTTGCCCACAGGAAGGTGTAACTTCCCAGGCATTTACTTCACCTGGTGCAGACAAACCCTAAGGGGTTCACACAGCTCAGAGGCAAAGGATTGTAGCAGGCAAAGACATTGACTCCAGGTCTCCCATGTGCTTTGCCAGCACCCAAACACCTGATCTGCTGTGCTTCTCAACTCAAGAGACAAGTGCAGGACAGGGAGGAGGATGTAAAATAGACAAAAAATAGCAACTGTGCAAACTTTTATAGGTCAGCATACCATCACACCCCCCCTGCCCCTGAGGTTTACAGTGCACACCTCACTCTGGTGGCCTTCTTCACTCGTGTGAGCAGACCTGACTGCACAGAACACTGAACACGCCTGGGAGTCCTGCTGCAAGAGTGGTCATTGCTGCTGCTATACATAAGGTCAAACTCTGTTTCAGCAAGGAATTTGTCCTCTGAGCTGTAACATGGATTGGACTTGTGTACACAGGTGAGACAAAAACATGCAGTAACATGGTTAGCAGAGAACTGGGCTGTAACGTGACCCCTTGGCATAGAGATCTTCCTGCGTAAATGCCACTCCAGGCATGACAGATTGAGCGAAAGCAGTTTCTGCTGCATTTTGCTACTGTTTCCAAATGTAACAGATCCCAGACTGCTGTGATTTCTCAGAGTTTTGCCTGAACCACTGCACCTCTTACTATGTGGTATTTGGCCCCGTGGGCAGGAAGCCCCTGAGGTAACTCCCCAAGAAACACCATTGGGAAACCCAGATTTAGTTTCTAGTTCTGCCCTAAAATTTCTCATCATTGCTAAGGAAACTGAAGAGGTTACAGGTGACATCCCTCTACCTCCACTTCTCTCCAGTAAGGCAGGGCTTGCAGCAGTTTTTAGCTCCTTAGGAATGTGAGGGAATGCAAAGATTCGAGGGAAGGGGTGTGGTACACAGATTTGGGGGTACCAGAGAACACCACGGCATGTGAGACAGGCAGGCCCTGTGGATGGTGCACAGAACTGGGATGAGCTTTTCCCCTGACGTGCTGGGCAGGCAGCTGCAACTGCAGCTCACCCTGCCTATGGGAGACTTTCTGCATGAGTTGGGGTAAATCCAGACTTTTCCTCTTCCACTGTGCTCGAGCTTTGCTTTGGGATGGCAGCAGAACAGAGGGCTGGCCTGCGTAGCATTGGGTCAATTACTAAGGCCCTCAGCTGGGAGGGGAGTCTTTGCGCCACCATCACAAGCGCCTTGTGCTGGCACAACTGCAGAGCCCAACATCAAAACATCCCAGCTCCAGGTCATTGCTGGGAAGAACCACAGTTTCTTAAGGCTTCCCCAAATAACCACAAAAGTGAATGTTCCAGCACAGCTTGTTCTACCTCAAGCCATGTGGTTATTTCATCTAGTGGTGGGCTTTGGGGGAGCTACTTTATCACCAGCTGCAGCAGGGCTGAATTGTTTCCTGCTGTTGATTAAGGAAATAAAAGTCACCAAGCACAGATCTTCCTGAAATCCTTGTGTGAAGCCCTTCCCCTGAGCGTGCTCTCCACTGATTGCATTGCTTTGCCAAGCCTTGTTAAGGCTTCTCCATTGTTCTTCGCATGCTGTCAATCAATCACAGTTGCCTGTATGCACTGGCAGGCTTTGCAAAGACAAATATGCAATTAAGAGCCTTAATTAACACCACGTAACATTCAGATGTATTCACTGGGGAAGGGACATGTGAAAGAAATCAAGGAAGAAACTGAGCAGAATGGGGGGGAGGGAGGTGGACCCCTTCCAAAGATTTTATTTGCAAAAGATATAATTAATCTAGAATAATATGCAAGCTTTTTTAAAAAGAAAATGAACATCAAGAGAATCTGAAGCTAACAATCAGCTGTCTCCTCTTTGAGAGTTAAATGCATTAGCTCCAGAGGCAGAAAAGAAAGAGAAAAATAGGTTTAGGATTTATGTGTCTTAAAACAAGTGGAATCTACACCCACCATTATGACACTGCAAATATTCCACTTAATTTACATCACAGGGGCAGGTCTTGTCACTAAAGGGAAATGTCCCTTTATTTGCCAGTTAAAAACATGTTGTTGACAGACCTCATCCTACCCTTCCACTTTCTCTCCAGCCCAGCCCAGGCTTCCTCTGCCAGCTTTACTGCCTAGGGTACGTGTGAAAGGCAGCGCTGAAGGCAGGGTGAGCAACAGGTAGGCTGGATTTGGGATTGAGGGAAGATGATACCTCATTGTTCATCCAGACCTCACAGGGGTGGGAGGGAACTTGGTGAAATGTGTTAAACTTATTCCAAAAGGGAAAGTTTAGATAGTGATTTTGAGTGTGCCTAAGAGAGTTAGATATGAGGGTGACCTCCTCAGCCAGCTGGACACCCAGTTCCTCTAGGGTGTGTCTGCACTCAAAGTTTTCCAGCATATGTATATATTTGTAGAGCCATGACAAAAATACTTCAGTAATGGAGATGCCATTCATACCACAGAGAAGTTATTTTCTCAGCTATTTAAATAGACTATGCTGTAATTTTTTTTTCCAAGCATAATTTAAATTATGCTAGGGCCCGAACTGTTACGAGTTGGCTGTGTATTCTCCTCTATACTACCAACTAGTACCCCAACAAGACAGCAAAAATTTTTAATACAGAATAATCCATATACATGTTATCAATACCACCATTACCCCTTAGAAAGGGAAAAACAAACCTGGGGACAAGTATTCACTCCAGTGTGAGAAATCACACAGCTTTGCTGGGGAGCCAACAGCAGTAACTCAGATTTTCCCACCTTTTATTTAACTTTTCCCTTCAGTGGTCTGTTCTCAGCCCTCAGGACTTTGAGAATTTCAATGGTTCCTTTACGGTTTTGAAGTTTCTACCCTGTCCAGGCATTACCAGAAAAGAAGTTTATACCCATGAACTAAACCCATCAAGAAATCACAGTCCAATCTGCAAACTCTGCAGGACAATGAAGAAGCTGAACAGCCTTCAGAGCACAAACAACATAAAGTGCAGCAGTGACTTGTCAGAGTTTCCCCTCACTGCTGTAGTTGTCTATTAAACAGACACGTAAAATATTACACTATTATAGATGGATTTGCTCAAATGTTTGTGTTACCCTCTTCCTTTGCTGAAGGGTGAAAGAAAAGCATGCATTTCTATAGCTCCAGAATCAAGACTGGTTTTGCCTAAATATAGAGCAAACCAAAGGATCTATTTTTTCAGCAGACCGACTGTTTTTCGAAAGGGAGTGACCAAGCAAGCATATATTGCTATGATAAGACTGAGAAGACCAAAACAGGTGAAAGGCTATCATTCCTTGCCCACTTGAACCCTCTCAGGTCTGGCTGAGATTTAACCACTCCTCTGACAATGGTCCAGCCCATTCGTGTGAACAATGCACTGAGAACTCAACAGCAAAGCAGCCAGAAAGAATTCCTAAATGCCCGTGCTGAGAGAACTTCTCTAACTGAAGACATGATCTACCAATCACAGTTTCCTTTAGTGGAGGGCAGTGAGAGTAGAGTGGTCAATATGTATGTCAGAACACAGACAAAAATGAAATAAAAAATTTAAAGATGTGGAGATCTTAATTATTTTGGAAACAGGAGAGGGCAGCTACTAATGTCAAGCAGTTTTTGAATATAAGGATGAGTGCTCCAAATGCTGGAAGATTTATGAATAGAAAATCAGTAAAGAACAACCAGGATAATGATGTATTATTGCATACTTTGTATGCAGATATATAAGGCCTGTGTTATTATTTTTAAAAGCACAAAATAGAGTATAAAGTAAATGAGCATTTACAAAGCAAGATCTGGGTTCATAACTTATGCAGCAATTAAATTACCTCCCCTCACCTAGTTTTATTTGGGAGAAATTATTTAGAATTCCTTGAGTTTTTAATTGTGGTTTCTCAGGCATTTCTAATGAATCATATTTCAGCTGCAGCATAGTGTCTCTAGCTTTCTATTTAAGTCATACTTTGCTTTGGTGAAAAGAACAAACATGGCCTGGGAACAGTCTGCAATCTCCCTCAGTCAAATTCACAAACATAATTCTAGGTTTTTATCTCCTGCTGCAGTCTGCTGCTGGAAAAATTACATTATTATAGATGTGATTATTAAGGTAATCATAAAATACAATATACTGACTTTGTTACAATAAGCACACGCTCCCACCCCACCTGCCCCCCAGCTGGCAAAAACCATCTTTGTCTGCATCACATCAAGGCTGGCTCTCTCACTGGCACAACACTTTTTTGTCATCAGTGGCATACTAGGATACTTTATCCTGGGTTTTATCCATGTACTCAGGAATGTTTGACACGACTATAAATAATTCAGTGCTGACACATAGATTTTCAGAAAGATTTAGTCTCACTTATAATGCAAGATAAAGCCAAGTGCCTGGTAGGAAGGAGGCAGCATGAGAACCATGCTCAAACTATTTTCTTTACCTGGGTGACTAAGCAGTGAAGATGGCATTTCTAAGACTACATCTTTTTGGGAAAATGCACCCAGCTGAAAAGCTGGAATAGGCAGAGCTGGTGGAAAATCCCCGGCACAAAATCCCCAGCACAGCTCACAGCCCCCGATGGGAGAGTCAGCAATGAATAGTTAACACATTCCTAGCCTGAATAGATTTCCTTTCCACAAGTCCTGGCTTGTGGAGGGCAGGATGATCTGAGACAACACACTTACAGGACACATTTCTCACTGGAATGCATTGCAGAAAACAGGGGTTAAAAAAAACATACAATCTGTGGTAAGAGGATGGGAAGTGTGCATGCTCCCAGGATACAAGCTGCATGGGGCATAAGGGTAAGTTTCTTAATTCTGTCCGCATCATCAGGACCTCAAGACAAAAGAAATTCAAAAAAGAAAAGGAAATAATCCAGCCTGGCTTCATCCTTTCTAGCCTGATAACAATGAAGACCAAGTCACAGCTCAAGGTCTAGGATTTGGTATTTTGCTTGTTCCAAGGAGGCTTCCTTGGCTTAATGACCTCCAGAGCAGGAATCTCCAGCTAAGACTCTGACTGGTAGAAGACAGGGGCTAGCTGTCCTTGCCTGATGCCTTTTTCATCATTTTGTGCCAGTCGTCAGAGCAGGAGGAGCAGAAAGAGCTGTTAAGGTTAGGATGACATATTTCTGGCCTCCTGTGTGACATTTAGGCAAAATCCCTGTCAGCCACACAGAAATGCCTCAGTGGCGAAGCGTGTCGCTGCATTTACAGCAACATCAACTTGCCTTCTGGAGTGCAAGGAGAAAATGCTGCAGAACAGGACTCCCACCTTGGCTTTTTCCACTACCGCCAGGGGCAACTTGGGGCAGCAAGAGAGGGACCTTGAGAGTGATTTTTCTGCAAGGACGCTGTTTCCCTGCAGAGCAGCCCACAGCACTGCTGGTGCCCGGGGCGGTGCCGTGCCCTGACCCTGAGCACACGTGGCTGGAGCTGATGTCCAGCACCTCCGGCCTTGGCTCGGCCTCGCGAGGTGCCTGAGGCGCGGTGGCTCTGCCGTGCTCCTCGCTCACCCGCGCTGACCCATGCGGGCCTGGCACCGGCACATGCTCCTTCTGCTCTCTCGGATGCCACACTGGCTTTCCACAGCCCACGTGCCAGCATGGGGCCCTTCCCCAGTGGAAGCTGCTCCCTCGCCGGTGTGGCCCAGCCCAGCCCCGCAGAGGTGCCGAGGAGCGCGGGGTGCTGGGCCCTGCTGCTGCCGTGCCCCGCGGAGGCGCCGCAGGAGCAGCCCCGTGTCTGGCACCGGCTCTGCTATGCTATGCTGCCCAAACCAGTTACACCAGCACCGCTGTCCTCCCAGCCCCCACGCTGAGCTGGCCAGGACACCGGGAGGCCTCCAGGCAGACAGGGGTGGGGATGGGACCTGTGGAGCTGCTACAGCTCCTTCTTGGGTGCTGGCCAAGAAGGAAAGCCACCTGGCACCTTGACCCACGTGGTTTGGGACCAGCCATTACAGACACTTGCTAACATTGCAGGGTTAAGCTGTGGCATCAGCAGGGCTGTGCTGTAAGTACTGGTACACAGCATAACTAAGCAAAGGCCATCTAAAGAAAAATGTGAGCCTCTCCATAGGGCTGCAACTATCCCTATGCCTCACATTTTCCAAGATGAATACTGTTTTTTTTTCCCTGCTCTTAGCAGCCTTTTGACATCTTTCAGCCTTGGAGACCTTTCTAGTAAAATTTGCCATGACTCTTACCTAGTTCCCTTAGGTCCAGAACTCTTTTCTAAAAGTCCTGTTCTTTCCTTTCCTTCACATACCCATCCTGTAGCCTGGGATCACACACTGATCTCATTTTTCCTGTGCATTTCTTTTCATACCTCCCTGCTCCATCTTCTGCTCTCATTTCCCTCTTCTGGTTCTTTAGATATTCCCAGTTACAGGGAAGCTAAAGCAGACATTTCTGATGTGTACTCTGTGGGTCTGCGACAAATGTGCTTCTGGCTGGGAAAAGAGGTCAAGAGAGACAGAGAGAGAGAGGAGAGACAAGAAGCCTGACTTACAGGCTGATGACCAGGCATTTTTTTCCAAGGCAATCTTTTCTGAGGACTGACACAGTAGGTGGGTGGAAAGTAAATGGCTTTCAGAGAGAAACAACCAGTGTTGCATTAAAGGTCACAAGGAGCATGCATGACCAGGTCAGGCCAGGTGCATGACTCCAAGCCTTCTTGTCCAACTCAGCACTCCCTTTCCACTGTGAGCCATACACCAGCTCCTCAGGCTGGAAGACATCTGGTTCATACTAGAGAGAGGACTTTTCCCACCAGTTGCTGTGTTTGTCACTGCTTTCCCTCTTCATTCTGGCGAAAGAAAATATATTGTCCTCCAGTTCTGCTCACATGTGATTAGAGGTTGTTCTTCATGAGAGATGGGTCAGAGCGCCTGGGTAGATATAGAGCAAATGTCAGATATGAAGGGAAAATTTCCAAAACACAGTAATTTCACACCACCAGGTCATAGCCCTTCTCTTAAAGCAAAGGACCCCACACTTTTCTAGGTCTTAATCCACTGATGAGTTTTCCACAAAAGCATAAAAGAAACATAAGCATTACTGAAAGAACTGACTTTATGCCAGGCACACATTCCCACTCATAACTGGTGTCTTAAACTCACAACCATGCTTATCCCCTTCTCCCCTCCATTTTGACTGCATTTGAAAAGAAAACATGGTCCCCTAGGCATGAATGACATGAAATGCCAATATCCTTCACTCATCCTTACAGCACAAGTGGCAACACTGCTTTGACAACACATCTGTCTCGGCCTGCAACTCACCCGGTATCGGCTGTTGTGCAAGTGCTTCCTGGAAACCCCACAGTGTTTTTCCTGTGAAGCCAGCAGGGGCTGGAATTGGGTCAGGTTCTGAATGCAGATGCCTGCTTGGGTGAGCAGTCGTGTGACCCAGCACGGCTCCGATGCTTGTCCTTTCTTTCCAACACACCTCTGATCTGTACTGCTGCAGCACCACCAGCTCTCTGGGTAAAGGCTGCAGGTGGCCAAGCAAGGAGTAGGTAGGGAGGTTTTGGTTTCAGGGAGCATATGCCTGACACCATTTGGGTTACAGTGGGATGGGAGCTAAAGCCCTGCTCTCTGCCTGGGAGCTTTGTCCAGCCATTCCCGCCTGCATTGCTGGCGTGCCTGGGACAGCCCTGGCTGCCCGCGAGACAGACCGTGCAAACAATTGCAGACAAAATGTGCTCCAAGCCCTACCTTGTTGCAACATTTCTGGGGTTATAACCTGAATCTGTAGATGTGCATTGTGAAAACTGGGCAGCAGAAGGGGTGAGAAATGAAACCCACTGTGAGCGCCCAGGTGGCTCCCATGTGCTTTAATTGCCTCTTCACCATACTGTACTACTCCCGGTGACCTTGACTTCAGCAAGAAGACTGCCAGCTTAGATGAAGCACAGACTAGCAGTGCTTAGCTGTCAAATTCCAGTTGGTGACTGCTGGCAGGATGAGAAAAATGACTTTTAATCCTCGGTGGTTCATATCTCACTTGCAATAGGCCCAAATTAGCTGTTTGGTTATGGGGCTGAGATCTGAACGGGCAACTGAAGCTGCTCTAACCCAAGAGAAAGGGCAAGGATTTGGGAGGCTCTGGTATAACTGCTTGTCTTGCAACAAACCTGTCATGCAACCATGCCCAGGTCACCAAGTTTTAGGCCCCTATCTTGTTTCCCTGAAACTGGGATAAGCACTGTTACAGCAGACTGCTCTGAGGTCTGTAAGAAGTTTGGCCACTGTACATGCCCAGCAAAGTCCACAAGAAAGAACTGGCTATCACTAACACTTGCCCCTTTCCTGCAGCACGTCACATGCATGGATGCAAGGTCCCAGTTCACCTAGAAAATGCAGGATAGGGACATTTGCTCCAGCCCTGCCTGTTTCCCTGTGGATAAGACTGAGCTTCAGGCACCAGGTTTGGGAACAAATTACTCTCCTCAATGCTAAATTCATTTCAAAAGCAGCAGCATCAGTTTTTTTCTCACCTCCTCCCTCCCCACAAGAGCATGAAGTGCCTTTCAGGTAACAGGCCATACCCAAGGATTCCTCAAGATGTTAGCACAGGAAATCTTGGGTTAGAGAAAGCTGCTGTTGTTAGGACAACATGTATCACAAATGCTGCCATTGCTGCATACTCCCTGCCTGGTCCCAACCACTCTCCTTATGCTTCACGGCCTCTCTCCCACTTGACAGGCTGAAAATGAGGTCAAATGCTCTGGAGATGGTTTGTACCACTCTTTTCTGTGTATAATAAAAAGGCCTAAATGAAAGCATTTCTGAAGTAGCGCTATGTGAGCAAAGATGCCTAACCTGAGGTGTTGTATTAAAGTTTGGTGTTGACCAAACTGCTGCAGCTGAATGACTTTGCATGGGCAAACCAGGCCAGAGAAGTCAGTGAGCCATTCGTGCCTGCAAGGACAGAGATGCCCTTCTCTCACACACCTGAGTGGCAGAACTGGTTAATGATAATGCAAGGTGCACCCCTTCCATAGCAGCTTTTTAGCTGCAAATAGCAAGGCTGCACATCTGGCCCTGTTCTGCTGTCTGGCCAAGGAGGAGGCTGAATATAACCTATCAGATCTGCAACTGGAGGGCACAGCAGAATGGAAGGAAGGGAAACTAAGTCATAACATCTGGGACACGGCAAAGGTGTGCTGTAAACAGACTGCAAACGAAAATTAAAGCCATGTGATTAGAAAGAGTACACAAAGCATCCAGATCTCTAAATTACACATCTCACTGAAGACATGGCTGGTAGCAAATTTTTCTAGCAGTGGTGGGCCTTTCCTGCTTCAGATATAAGATTGCCACCTGCTGACCGGTTGTCCCTACTTTGGGCAATACCCTAGATCCCGACCCTCCATTCTCCCGTTATCAGCAAGACTCCACTGCATTTAGTTTGTGCTGTCTGATCAGATTTCAACCAGAGGTCATATAAGTGTACAGATCATTAAGCACCAGTTCACTTGAGCAGAAGTAAATGGCTCCATTCTACTGAAGTACCATTACTCACACAGTTCACCTTAAGTAGTGGGATATCATCTCAGCAAGGCAATGAAGGCAATAAAAATGCAATCTGCCCAAGATGTGGTTCTTGCTGGGCAGATCTGGATGTGGAAACTATTTCCAGATCCTTCCAGATCTGTGCTGCTTAATGTGTAATGAAACATGTTGTAAGCAGCTAGATCTAAGTGTTTGGGACTAGAATATCCAGACACATGTTTTTGGTTTGTGGTAGTACCCTGCCCCTACGTGCCAAATGCAGAAAGCAGGTTTTTAAATGACTTTTCATCTAAATGCATGTGGAAAAATATCGCTGCTGGAAACCTCTCACTGTAGCACAGTTCTGTTTGTGCTGGAAAACCCAGCTATCACCACCCAATAAACCAGAGGAGTGATCTTGGAGGGATTCTTCTCAGCAAGTGTCCAAAAATAGCAGATATTGCGAGAGGGTAGAAGGTCATGTAACACCCATGCTACAACACTCCTCTGAGTCCTGTTCCTTACCTACGACAAGCCAGCCATTCCGTTTCTTGCTGCTTGCTAGGCACTTCCTAATTCACATAGTCTTTCTTTAGCTGCTGTTTTGCTGAGTATCTCACACATTTTTGAGGCCCAGTTTTCCAAAGAGGTGGGGTAGCTACACTGGGCTGAAATCTGTGCATTTCCGAGTTTTCTCTCATTTCAGTCACAGCCTCTGCCTCTGACTCAGACTGGTGTTTCTGATAGGATCTCAGAGAGGGAGGAAACAAGAATAAATAGCATCACGCCCTCCTCACGTGGGTTGTGGTGCAGAGCTGAAACAAGATGAGGAAGAGCCTGGGCTGGAGAGGGAGGGGGCTCAGCTGAAACTAACCCACATTTTGAGGATTCCTCCACTCTAATGGGGCACTGAAGCAGGGGTATTACCAGCCTCTCCTTCTCTCATCCCAGGACCCAAAGTGGCTATTACTGGCTCCTAACTAGCGGAAGCATGAGCTGTCTGTCCCAGCCTCCCAGAGCTGGTGACAAAGCTGCCCTAAGAGGCAATTAATGCTGCTGGGCAAGACGAGGGCAGGTTAGCATGGCAAAGGTCACGCACCCAGGGCACCCAGCCCTGGCCCAGGGTGACGCTGTGTTTCCTCCTCTCCAGGGAGCTACATTAAGGAGAAGTCAAGCATAGGCCACTTTGAACGAGTAACACTTCAAAACAGTGGCGGGAAGCTGAACAGCTTCACTGGCAAGTAGGGATAGAGGGCTTGAGGATTTTGACAATAAACAACTGATCCTCTGACCTGATTCAAAACCTGGTCTGGTGAGATTCAATGGTGACTCAGCCTCAGAGGACTGATTAGTACTCTACATGCCAGGATATGCTGGCCTCGATTTGGTTCTTTGGAGATACCTGCATGATGAAGAGCTCCTTATATCTGGCACATACTGAGAGTTTCAGGAGGCCACTAGGCTGAAACTGAGTCAGACACTGTTACAGTCAGTACCTTTCAGCCAGAAAGGCCTGATGATATCCCAGCTGTGGATTCCTTGGTATCTCAACAGAGGCGAGACAGAATGAGAAGAGACACATGCAGAGTTTCATGAAGGTCCCCTTGGAAAGGCCCCATATGCATGTGGATGTCCTCAAAACATTATCAAATGCTTTTATTAGGTACCTGAACCTTCCTTCACTCCTCAGGGTGCTGCAACTTTTAATAAAATCCTGCCTCACTGGTTGCACAGTTTCAAATCTCATTTTTTGCCCCCAAGATACAGCTACAGGGGCAATGGTGTAACTAGCAAATCTCAGTACTGCATTTGACATTTATTTTCTCAGATAGTAATAATAAGCCACACCAGTAAAAAGCCTCCTGCTGCTGCTTTTTCCTCTTACCACTGCATTTACAGTAAAGCTAGTGCTGATAACAGTTGACTGGTGGGAGGAGAGGGAGAGAAAAGGTATTTTCCACACTCCTGATAGCTCTATAATTTCATAGTACAAGATAAGGCTAGGTCGTGTCATTGATCCCTGTGACACAGGGCATCCCGGGGTAGAGAGAGGCAGGCTGCCTGTTCTGGGTGAGCCTTGCAGAAGAAAGGAAAGCAAAACTCACACAGGACTGAATCCACACCAGGAGATCATTTTTCTTTTTTCAGCAGAGCTATTATGGTGGAGATGAGCTCTAATACTAGGTAAGAACAGCTGTTTTTAACAGTGTGTGTTCATTAACATCTCTTCAATTGAAAGGACAAAACAAGCTGTTGGAAGGAGATAAAGACCCAGCTACTTTCTCTAAGAATTCAAAGACTTCATAGCCACCATCTCAAGGTCACCACGAAAGACCTCCAGGAAACAGACTCAGCGTCTGTGACAGTTCTAAAAATAGACAATAATTTTCAAAAACCTAAGCATTTTCAAACCTTCCTATATGCCCTAATGCAACGAAACAAGAGGAAATTTCTTCTTTTCCAGACGACCATTCTTTGTCTCCTAAGGAGAGTGAAACGAGAGGAAAATGGAATACAGTACCCTGGGAAACACCGAATGTTAATATATACCTGTTTTGTTACATCTTTTTTCTTTTGATACTTACTGTCATGAGGCTTCTTTCTGGTTGGCTGGTGTCTGCCTGAGTTCATGCATAGAAGAATTTGGCTCTTGATTTGGAAGGCACAACTGTAGCATATTCTAATTTTCCCAAGGCCCACCTGGGGAAAAAGAAAAGGAACAGTTTGTCACTGTACACCTTCACCTCATTCTCCTTGCCTTGGGCTTTTGCTATCTCAGCCTGTTGCACGTCACAGTTTGAATAACACTGCTTGGCAGCCCATTGCAGCCATGGGCCAGGCACATGTTCCCAAAGGGATTTTCCCTCTGCTCTTACGTGAGCATCTGGGTGCGTCTTGGTTTACATAACTCTGAGAAACATCTGGGGTTTAAAATTCCTAATGCCTCAATTTGTTAAGGAAATTAAACACACTTGTAGGATAAGGATGCTGTTTGGTGCTTACACCACTTGTTGAGTCAGAGGGAGGAGGAAGAGAGGAGAGGCTGGGTTAATGTGTGCAATTCTGTGTCCCAATTCTTTTGATAATGGTTCTGGGCAGCTGATTGTGCCCTTCCTGAAGTACACAGAAAATGCCAGAAGACTGCTTTCTGCCAGCTGATCTGAGGGTCAGGCTCTCTGCACGACTGAGTGCACAGGAGGGCACGTTTCAGGGAAGTATTTTTAGTGCAGGGGAGCTGACAGACCCAGAGAGGGAAGGCATGTCTCCAGAAGATAAATTGGGCAAGTGCAGAGCATCTGTCCACCCCATCCCTGTGCCAAAGCACTCCCAACTGGAAAGAAGCCACTTCTTACAGCGGTGAGCAAGCTGCTTGCCCACCTGCCCCAACACCTCTCCACACTGCTGCAGAGCACCCTGCCAGTTCTTGAGCCACAATCACCTGCCTGGCAGGAGCCCAGCCCAGCCCAGGGAAGCAGGAGGTGCCCTGGCAGTCGTGGACAGCCCCCCTCACTACCCCCAGCCAGCCCGTGCAAGGCTCACATCAGAAACCCAGCTAAGGGGTCACTGACAAGCACCCACCTTTCCCAGGAAGACAGTTGTTTTGGGTTTTTTAACACAGTTTCTATTGTTCAGGAGATTAAGGATATAGTTGAGGCTTATGACATTTTTCATCTGGGATCTAATTACAGAGGAGGAAAAACGAATCTGTACATTTATTAACTCTTCCAAATCCAAAATAAGACATAAGAAAGAGCCCCAGCAGAGATTTATTTAGCCATTGCTCAGGTTCTGATGGTGGCTGATACCACATGTCCAAGGATATGGTAAGACCTAGGAAGATCCACAGTGGATACTTGTGGAAGGCACTCAGTCAGCCTCCAGCATTGCCCTGTGCCAGTGGCAGAGTGCCAGGAACTGGGTGATACCAAAAAATCTGCGTACTTTCATACAGGAAAGTTTTGCAATATTTTCCTTAGAGCTGCAATTCCCGGTATGAAGGGGTTGCGTAGGTGCTTTGATCAAAGGGAAATGGGATTTGAGCTGTCATGACTGCATAAAATATCTTGAAAACAGAACTCTCTTCAACAATGTCCCCCATATTCAGGGGCATTAAAGAAAAATATTTTTTTCCCTATTTATTTATTTGATCATTTGATTTCTAAATTTTGAAGGCCTCTTCCTTTTGAAGGCCTTGATGACTAAACACCTGAGATTAGCAGCAGTGCACACAAATATTTTTTCTTTTTTCTTTGAACGAAGATAAGCATTTTTCTTCAATTTAAGGCACCTTGTCTCTCTTCTTCTCAGAGACAGCAAGCACATGGCTCTGCCATGAGCTCCATGAAGCTCTCTGCCTACCTCAATAAGAGTCTGAAAACACTCATATTTAAAAGCAGGTCACAATGAATAAAACCCAGCTTTGAGGCCACCTACAGATGTATGTAAACTCAGCTAGAAGAAATAGTGCTGACAGGCTGTGCATTAGATTTCTCTTTCACAGCCACTGGTACACCTTAGCTAGCCAACTCACTACTGAGAAACAAGGTTAGGTATTTAATGCAAAATCTGTCCAGAGAAGACTTCAGTAAACCTGATTTCTCATGCACCTTGAACCATCTTATCTGCACTCCGTTTCAATTCCAGTAAGGGCCGCTGACACTGTAAATCTTTTAATTAAAACAAATGAATGTTTAGAAAGAGCCGGCTGGCTACAGAAAAGTTTCATTTGTGTCTCTCTTGCCAATCACACTGACATGTAGTGTTTGATGTCTTTGACCAGCTGGGGAATACAAAAGGAGTTTCTGTTCTGAGGACTACATTTTTAAGATCACAGACTATGAAACAGGACATTAGTACTGGTAATTACTTTTCTTCTCCTACAGCCTTAGATTCACCTGAGGGACTTTTTTAAAAGCAAGAGAGTAAATCACAACAATATGTTTAGGAGTACTCTAAAGTAACCTTTGATAGAACACACTGAGGTACCAACCAGGTCCACTGATACTCAGTTGAGAGGAGCTACATAAATTATTTCCCATTTTGCTATTCCTAAACAATACAGCTACTCCCTTGTCCCCTCTTAGATACCAGGAAATACCTGGTTTTAGACACCTGAATATAATCGCACATCTTTCTCAGAGTGGGCTTTTCTTTGTTTTAAAATGCCTGTAGCTGAACAAGCACTGGTTGAAATGGCTTAGTTTTTTCTGTAGATTTTCAGGTGGCTGCCTTTCTCTGCAACCGGGCTATTCAAAACCAAATAATCCCTGTAACTCAGTGATATAGACAGGGAGTGGAACAAAGAATTTTTCCAATCTTAAAATCATTATATTCAGGGTTCATTAATGCCTGAGGTTTATACTGGCCTGTATTTAAATCTTAACTGTGACCTCTTCTGAAACATGGTCAAAGTAAATGAGATTACTCCCTCTGCCAAAAAGATGTGACATAAAAATTGAATGTTACTTAGCTTAATTAATCTGAATAGCAAGCTTTTCCCTTTCTAATTATATTGCCCAACTCTGGTTTTTCAAACTGCTGTTTAGGTAGACTAATTTGTGTGTATATGTGTGCAGTGTCAAGAACTATAAAAAGCATTAAAATTCTTCTTTCATTAAATTCTAGAAATTAGCTTTTGCTATTTTATTCTAGGAAGTCTTGTAAAACAACAGCCTTGCAGAGAAGAAAAGGAAAGAACATGTCTTCAAATTAATGCAGTTTTAATGAGAAATTATTTTTGAGCAAAATATTAAAAAATCTACAAGTGTTTTTTAGTGTAACTGTGATACACAGGCAAATGAACACCAGTTTTTCATTATCTGGCACAGCTGTAATTTATGCAACAGCATCCTCAGTTAATCATGTAGGAAGAGATCAGAAAGGAAGAGGTTAAACTTTTAATTGGTTGTTTACTGTTTCAGTTCCAGGCAGCATTTATTTATCTGCATAACACTGGGACACCTTAGGAATAATAGTGGGTGTACTGACTGTAAATTAGCTGCAAACTACAAGCCTATGAACAAGTCATGATCTGATGTAATAAATCACAAGTCAGACCACTCCTGTGGTTTGTGACATCACGGGCACTCGGGCACTCGAAGTACTATTTATAAGCTCTATGGTGCACTATCCAAGATTATTGCCAGTTCAGAAATTAAAATGTTTAGGATTCTTTTCTTACGGCCTTTCTTAGATAGGGTGACCTATTTGCAGCAAATTTAAGCCAAGACAAAGGTAGGATTGCTTGGGGCCACAGGTCAGGTGAGGCCAGGCACTTGCATTCGAGAGAACCTAGTGCAGTTGAGTACACAGGAGTCATGCTGCTGAGCTATCACTGTTGCTCTTTCATAACCAGTTTTTCTTCCAGCTTCACTAAGGTGACCTAAAACACCAATACAGAAATATTTGAAGAGTGCAGAGAGGAAAACATGGAAGGTGGATTAGGATAAGATGATGGGAAAACAACAGAAGATGATCTGAAGAGACAGAAGGCTGGAAGAGTCATTCCTGCTACTGCCATGGATCAGGTAGCGCAGACTGTAGACACCAGCACCCACAACACTGCTTGTGGTGGCTCTTCAGGGGAAGTGTTAACAATCAAATTCCTTGATATGGTACAGAGTTAAATGGTTTTGCCTACACCTGCTTTGGTCGTAGCACCTTACACTGCTTTAACACAACTCCAAAAGCAGGTGAAGCACCATTGTAATTCAGGGTAAGGCTGAGCCTTCCTTCCTGTGTGTTAGATACCACTGTATGATGGCAAAGCATTGTCTGCTTCTACTGGCAGCCTTATTCAGATCAGGATCAAATTATTTCCATGATCGGTCCCTTCCATAGAGGTTGGGGCAGCAGTGATGCCTCAGCAGAGAAGGGCAGGCAGCTGCTGGCACAAAGGCACTGCTGAGGTAGCCATGGAAAATTGTCCTGTGTGTGCAAGGCTTCAGAGAGCAAGAAACCACAAACATTTTTAATCTGATCAAAGAGAGACACTGCAAAATCCTTAGGCATAACCACTGGTTGATAAAAGTCACAGCAGGAAAAGCAGTTTAAGATAGAAAGGAAGAGAGAGTAATAGTAAACCTCAGAGGCTTATAACTATTTAATTCAGTCAGAAAAGGTAACAGATGTTTAGTTAAAAGCAGCATTCCTGTTTAATTACTGCAATTGTGCTGAAATATTTTGTTTACACCAAATTGACTGCAAATTTCCTCTGTGCTCAACACATTTATACTGCTAAGCACCATACAACCTAAACACGTCTGCTCCTCCCCACAGCTGCTCCTCCCCATCTGCTGTGCCAGCCCCTCTCTGAGGTTTTAGGTTCTCTGGAGGGACTCTCACAATGGCCAATACATTGTTGTGGCTAGGAAACGGTTAAAAAGTCCAATTTAAAAATGTTTTGGGGAGAGAGGGTGTCCTTCCTGATACTATGTTGCATGGAGGTTTACCGCAGCTGCTGTAACCAGCGTGATCTACACTTATCAGCAAGGCAATCTTTGGGTACCTCCTTCCCTTCCCCTCTGCAACTGGGGGACATCCCCAGGCACAAACGTCTCCTTTGTTATCCCACTGGACTGCAAGACCAACCTATGCATATTTTGTTTGCATGTGATTTTTGCAAGAAATGAGCCTGCCAGCTGACACTATTGTTGTTGTTCTTCAGAAGAGGAAGCCCATTTCTCTGGTCCAAAGGCATCAGTATTGTTGCCAGCCAAAACTACAGGCAAAGAACTAACTGCAGGTGCCAAAGTACTAAGCCCCTGAATGCTTAAGTAAATCCTGTATCAAATATGCATGATACAATTTCCTTGTTCTTCCAGGATCAAGTGACTAATTGTAATTAGTTGAATTGTTGAGGTAAAACCCATCTCCTAAAGGAACTTGTAAAGGATTTCCTAAAAGAGGCATCTGAAATTTCCAAGTGTCTTTTATGTTCACCAAACAAAACTATAAAGCAGCCAAATAGTCTTGAACTGGAAGTGTGTCCTCTCTTTCCCTCCTTCAGAAAGGTGGAGGAGGTGCTCTCTTGAGTGATGGCTGCAGCTTTACCCTTCAAACAACCTCTGTATTTCAGTGGAAATAACAGTGGTATAGAGCAGGAAGGAACCAGGAGTGACTTGTCACTGCTGTGATAAAGAATTGCTTCTGTGGGGAAGCTTTATCAAGGAGGTTTGCTCTGCTCTTGGACTTGAACAGAGTCCATCCTACTTTCTGGCAAATGTTTCCAGTCAAGCTAAAAATTCCCAGTACCCAGCAGTAGTTACCACAGACTTGGCATTTCCTAAACACATTCATCACCGTAGCACAGACTCTGCTATCTCAAGGGCTGGAAAGGGAAAGCAAAAGCCTGGGACCTGCAAGGCTGGCAAGGCAGGAGCCTGGTTAACAGGCTCCAATCGAGCACCGATGGCTGTAGATAGCCACCAGAAGTGTTCCCAGCTGGCAGGGGTTCAGCTTCCTGTGTGACACAAGTCAGTGGCACTGGGCCAGGGACCAGCACACAAAGTACCCTCAGTACAGCAAACACAGACACTGGAGACTGCGTGGCCTAGCAAGAGCTGGGCTTTTTGCTGGGTTTTTAGACACAGCCTCCTACTGCTGGGGCAGCAGTACTGCTCAGGGTTTTCGTTTTTTGGGACCACAAGCAGAGGACTACGTGGGTATAAGGCTATTTAGAGATTCTCACTGGGGCCAAGGTGGGTATATGGAGAAGCAAAACTGTGCTGCTGGCTTGCTGATATTACTAATCTCATCCTTCACATTACTCCACCAGAGATTTAGAACCCTGAACAGCAAGTGTCAACCCTCTAGAGGCATCTGTCCCTCACACAACCTGCTAAGGTTTTTGTGTCAGCACTGGAACTTAGTGCGGTGCTACAGAAAGCAGCAGAGTCACCCCTCTGGTCCAGCCTTTCGTGCCCTTCCTCTCTGCTACACATTACAGAGTTCCAGGCCTGAACATGAGACGGGAGACTCCTTCAAGTCTAAGTAGCTTTCTCATTCTTCTGAGGTCTAAAATGCCCCACCTAGAAATTTCTGAGACAGGAAGAGTTAGCATTTCAAATAAGCAACCTGATATTCAAAGCAGTTGTCTCTGACAGATACAAAATCTTTAGAACAGGGTTATGCAGGGACACAAGTGAAGAGAAAACACTTGGATTAATGAAAGAAGTGAGTAACAATAGATTTAATTAATCAATAACCACACGGACATCCTTTGGAGCCACTGCCAGCCAGCTGGAAAGTTTCTCTCTTGCGTAACAAAGTCAAACTCTAAGTGCCTTATTGCACAATGGAGATTTTTTTTTTTAAGCCTTAGGTTTGCATTTCATCTGGAATCACTGACCTTTCAAAAACATTGACCCTTTTGTACGCACTCATGTTTTTTTTCCTTCTGGTGAAAGGATGAGAGAAAATGTTCAATGACATTGAACTGATAAACAAGGTGTAGATGTCTCTGAAGTATTTATGTGTGACTTCTCCTGAACGAACAATGTGTGCCAGAACACGTTCTGAAATGTGGACTCTGAACTGATAGCTCCCAAGGACGTACCTGCTCCTTGTGTCCGTGAACACATGCTGGAAAATGTTCAAAAAGTTTTCTTACTTTTCTCATGATAAGAGGCTTTCCAAGGACTACACAGGCAGATAGCTCAAGACAGAAAAACTGTCAGCCTGAAGAGACAAGACCTGAAGAGACAAGATGGCCATAAAAAGGAGAGCAAACAGTACTGAAGAGACCAGGCAAGGTAACACTGAGCAGCACCTATAACCTAGTACAGGAGTGGCTTATCTTAAACCAGAAAAAGGCACTCCTTTTCTGGAATAACTACAACTGCAGGTAGAGCCAGATATGTCAAGGAAAGGCACCACCAAAATGAAACATGAAGAACACTAATTTTAGCCTAGTGAGCAAATCAACTCTTTTAAGACTGTCACTCCTGTGGCATATGGATTTATTACAGCCTCCCCAAACCAAGCAAATCAAATATATACAGAAGGATAGGCTTCCCTTCACATGTGACCTAGCCTACTACTCTCAGCCTACTCCAGTTCATCCCCACATAAGCAGATGAATCCGTTGTACAGAAATGGATTCACTGGGATGCAAGTTCCTTGTTCCTCTTCCTGGGACCCTCTTCATCACATATAGGTAAAGAAAAGGTGGACACTGATTCCTGATCTTTCACCTGGTGTTTGGGAACCCAGGCACTGGAATTTGAGCCTCTTTTCCACAGCTTCCAGTAAGTTCAACAGTAATAGCTCTCACAAGCTTTGGGCTAGCTTTGGTTCAGTGCCGTGAAAAGACACATCATACCTCCCTACCAATAATTTTGAGACCATATGCTTCTTCTGGAAGGTATTTTCCAGTTGTCAGTAACCTAAGAAATAAAGCACCTTGCCCTACAGCACAAATTTGCTGCCCTTAAGATATTTGACTAGGCTTTTAAGATCTAAACCTCTGCTCCTGATGCTTCTCCATAGACATTCATTCTCCAAGTTTTGATATTCTGAATCAGACAGATATTTAAGAAGCACAAAGAAAATCCCATTGGAAACAAGTACATATTCATAGAAGTTTTAAAGCTATCATCACTGCTTAGATTCTAATCACTGTATCTAATAAAAATAAATCCAACAGCCAAGCACCAAATTCCACAGTGACATCAATACCATAAGTTATGCAATGCAATTACAATTTTACACACTGAGAGGCTATGGAAAGAGCAGAGAACAGCAAGGAAAGCAAATAACAGGGAATTGCAAGTGTAAGGAAAACAGTGTGTTTCCTTCTCATTTTGTAGTTTCTAACAGCCTTATGTTAGCTATTTTCTCTTTTTTTTCATTTCCTTTTCCCATCAACATACAATAAACACTGAATAACCATATGTATATGGCTCTATATAACCATCTATAGCTCTGCACCAGATTGGGTCTTTTTGGACTAACTGCAAAGAGCTGATCCCCAGTGACACGTGCTAACAGCTTTCAGATCCAGGCTATGCAGCTTGCATGGGAGAGGCAGGAAACAGAAAGTGTCCATTTCTCTAAGCCAGGAGCTCTGAACATGACATTGTTCTGCATTTCCATTAATCCTTTCCAGTGGTCCAAGCCCTGCTACTCTGAAGCAAGAAAGAGATGAAAAACTGTCCTAGACACAGGATGCAGATGCTGCAGTATTGCAGTAAACTGCTGTTCATCCGAGAAACTTGAGAGCAAGCAGAGGCCACATGATTCAAATAGGCTTTTGCATTATTCATTTCTGGGCCACACTGAACAAAGCTCTGATAGACAGAGAAGTGGTGACAAACATCTAGACCCTAGGATGGATCTGAACTCTGAAACAGTTTGTTCTGTGGGTTTCCCATCAGGTTTTGTGCTTCTCTGCCCTGTGTAGGGGAGCATGGGACAGAGATACTCGTGGCAGAGCTGAGCCCAGGCTCATGTTTGTGAGCTGAATCGAGACTCATCAATTCACACCAACCTGGCTAAGCACTCCATCCTTCCATGCCATTAGCAATGGCAGCATGGCAGACCCTGCTTTTTTCGCCACTGTGGACTTTACACAGGACTTTTAGATACTCCAAACTTAATCTTCTTGGAGAATATACTTTTTTTAGGTTATATAACACACAGTTAACTTCTACAAAACCTAGGCAACTTCTTTCTGTCATAAACCAGCTATATATATCTGTTATCTCAATTAACTGATGTTATTCCAAGTGAAAGTGATCATGTTGAAAGCTGCAGTCTAAAGGGAGAAAGGATCTTAGAGATCCAGATCCAGTTACACTTACCCTTGCATACAGCAGAGGAACTGCACAGAAGATAAGGGAGTGCACTTCATTGCTATGATCCGATCTGCACTGCTTCTCTTTATCCCGACAGGTACTGATTGAACTGCTCTCCTTCCCAGTGCTTAGATTGGAGCACACAAATAATCCATCTGAATCAGACTATTCCCAGGACAAATACAGTTTGCTGGACTGGGGCCACAGTTCTTTTCATCTTCCAGAGTTAAGCTCACAGTGTTTAAATTCTCACGCATATGCTTCAGTGCTTAAGGTAGGATCATCGGTCATGATCTATCACTGTTTAGGAGCCTCTACCTTTGACATGGAAACCCTTTTTTTAAACAAAAAATAAAGGCAAAACCAAAAACATTGAGATCATAGAAAAGGAACAATCAGTAAATTTTTTGAGTTGAAGAAAGAAACCTAATGAAGCTATCTCAAAGCAAACATACTAGATTTTCATGTATACAGTGCCAAATCATATGTAGCTTTATTAACTAAGAGAACTTACACTTGAGTAAATCTAATGTTTCGACTCAAACCCAGTGGATGCTGTTTAAAAACACTTATCAATCTTACATGTAGTACTTATACATTAGGTTACTCATAATGTAATTTAAAGTTCATGTATTTTACCAATGTGCTATTCAGCTTTCCCCTCTGATTTTGGACAAAGAATACAGACATCTTAATTTCCCAAACCTCTCTCCTATTCCAGCTTTGAAATTGTGAACCACTTTAGCTACCTCAGAATATTTCCCTCAATAAAATTCTGTTGTAAATTTTGTTATTTGCACATTTTGAGTGTAGTCACTGAGATACAGGCTGGATCCCACTGCCAGCCCTGAAGGTGCCTGTTTAGACACAGGATAAGCCAGTTTGTCCTGCCACAAAACTTAGGATGAGGAGTAGGGGCCTTTTCCCCCACTTCAGCCTACTCGACCTAGGCCACTCCTCACAGATACTCCTAAACAGAACCACAGGGTCAAATTACACCTATAAATCTTTAAAGGTTCTTGGGGCGTTTGTTTTCACCAAGCCGTCTGTTTCCCTTTCCAGGTTTGGTTGTTTGGAACACAATGGAGATTTCTGTTTATTTGTACAATGAGATTACATCTTGCAGCTTTGCTGTGCTAGAACTGCAGACCTGGTACAAATCATGGAAATATGGGGCTGGAAGGACCTCAGAGGCCCCTTCCTTACGAAAAAGTAAACATGCCAACACCACCACTGACTAACAAAGCTTTGTTCTTAAAGGACTCCATAAACAGGGACTTCACAGCCTTCAAGGCTGCTTCACTGCTTCTCTCTTCCTATTTTCAGAATAAATCTCCTTCTGATACTTAACCAAAATCTTTGTTTATGCAAACAAAGCTGGCCACTATTTGTTGCACACCCCTCCTGTCACAGAAGCAGAGAACAATTAATCCCTGTCCTTTTTATAGCTCTGCTAGAAGACAGTTTCCCATTTTCCTCCTCAAATTTCTTTTTCCTAAACCCAGTAAAGGCAATTCCTCCAATAATTTTTCTTTACCAGGTTTTCTAGACCCGTGACAGTTTTCATTGCTCATTTCTAAACCCATCTCTGTTTGTGTCTGACACTGAGACGTGCTCTAGATATGCTGATGGTTTTCTTCTCTGATGTCAGCAGAGAGCTTCTTAAATATGTAAGATATGTCAGATGATACCACAAACTGTATCAGGTTTGCTCCAGCAAAGAGAACAAGTACAAATTCAGTAACTTTCTTCTCAGAATTTTTTTTATATTATCATAAGTGTCCCAGCACTTTGGTATGTCCAGCACACCATCAGTAAAAACATTAAAGACTGAAAATGCCACAATTGTGCACATCACATTACTTTTGTTACCCTAATCCTTGATTCTCTCATTGCCTCAGTCTACCTGTTTTCTTCAGTGGTTGTGCCTTGTCTTTGACACCTTGCGGGCATTTTGTGGGAATGCTTGTGCTTTACTGGATCTGTAAACTGTCACTTAATACATTGAGACTTCACCTTGGTAAGATTATGGGCATTTTAAGTGACATAATAATGTATCAGATGACAAAGCACCTAAGAGCACAGATGTCAAGGAGAGTTAACCTGGAATTTTTGAGAGTAACAGGAAGAATTCAGACTGGAAAAGAGCAGAGCAGAGCACTTGGTACAGCATATCCTTTGCCCTGTAGTGAGGAGCCCAGTGAAGGAAGCAGCTCAGGGAATTGCCTGCATGCTGGCACAAAGAGCTGCATGAAATCACTCATTACGCCGGAAGGGGAAGAGGTGAGGTTATGTTGAGTACGCGGATGCAGGCTCCTTAGCAGAAATGGCTTTGGTCTTGGGTTGTCATTGAACCTCTTTGTCCTCCTCTGGTTTATTGAACAATGTGATTCTGTTTCTCTCCATGAATGTAACTCCTTATGGGTTACTGCAGTTTTGTTTGTTTTTTATATAAAACTTAGGGACTGGCCTTTTTTCCCCCCTGTCTTCATAGCAGATGATCTTTTCTGATCTTTCATAATTGTGCTGTGCTTCTCCAGAAGAGCAGAGATAGCTGGGTCGTGTCTGGATCATTACCATGAAATACAGTCAGGAGGGAAGAGAAGGGAAGTCAGGCTGTTGTTAATAGTGCCATACAATGTAGGACAGCTATTTAGGTACTCACTTCTCCCCTCACAGGGGTTCAAGTTGTCATCAGCCTGTTCTCTAGCTTGCCAGCATAAAATCACCAGGTGCTACAGAAATTGCAGGCAAGCCCGAGTTTAACAAGTTTTATGCTTACAAACAGCATCCCAGTGAGATTCAGGGAGGCGAGTGAGCTGTTAAACAACAGAGATGACAAGTCACTCCACAGTAAGTAGCCTGGCACACTTTTTCGCAGCAAGCCAGCTTTATAGGCCTCCTGTTCATCACTGTCAGAGAGGCAGGGAGAGAGTGTCAAAAATGCATAATGGAACTGTGGTGGTCTAGGGAGATGATCAGGCCATTTAGTCCAATGTGCTTACCCACTTAAATATTTTGCTTCCACTCAGCCCTTCTTTCTTGCTGTTTCCTGCGATCCTGTGATTCTCCCCCTTCTGCCTGCAGACACACAGCTCTAGCTGTCGCTTGATCTCATTTCTGTGACATTTCAGGCACTCTTCCTGCTGACTTGTTCCATCTGGTTATTACCCTTTGAGTGAGAAGTAGCTCTTGCCTGCATCTCTGCTGAGTCTCTTCATCTGTGTGTGGAGTGTTTCGGCTCCTCCTTTCTGAACAAGCAATCTTGAGCAGGTTTATAAATAGGAGCTTTCAAGCTAATGAGAGAGGGTGCGGGGGTGAGGAAGAGAGAAACTGCACTGAAGTCACTTTGGAGGCAGATCCTAATGCTCCTCAGAACGACAGCTTTGCAGGCACAGCCACAGAGGGACATTTGGAGAAGGGATGGTTAAGCACTGAAAGGGGGAAGGGGTTTAAGTCTTGGCTCTGTCACAGGTTTTTTTCCAACTTGGGAAAAGTCATACCTCCTCTCAGTTCTCCATGGGCTGAATTCTCTTCCTGCTTCCCTCTCAGCAAATGTACTGCAACGGTTGTGGGGCAAGAACAGTCTATTCCTATGCATTTACTTGCAGATCAGTAAAATAAGACTTGTCTCTTGCTGGGATCTCAGCATTGTCAGCATAACACAGACTTCTGTCTAGAGGCAGTGCCCTGGCTCGTACACATGGCATCCTCTGACTCGGGCACAGCATGCACCTTGCACTTTAGGACTTTTCTCCCCCTGTTCATTTTTATTATCCCCTCTTAGGGCTGGTAAATAAAACAACACAAGCCTGCTGGGACTAAAATCCTTGTACTGACTTCCAGCCCGCTTTCCAGAAGGATAAAACATTTTCCTTATCTGTGCTATGAAGACAAAACAGAGCCAGGGTGACCTAATTCGTACAGCTGGCATGTGGGTCAGCAACTTCATGTTGGGACAACGCTCTGCATGGACTACACGGTTTGTAAATGCCAAGTGTCACTTTATTTGGACTCCAAACCAGAAAGCAGGGACCTACAGCAAAATGACAGCAGAGCAGAGGCTGTGAGGCAGCTCTCTAATGCCATAGGAGTATGTGTGATAAAAAAGAGGTGGGGGCTGGACACATAAAGGCAGTATCAGACCCGAACACCACGTCCTGCTCCTGAGAAGCCTTCCAGGAGTTACAAGGTTATTAGACAAGTACTCTCCATTTGCAAGTCCTTGGACTCAATGTGACATCCACAGTGCTTAATAGATATATGGAGGTGACACGAGGTCAGATGTAGACTAAAAACTGCGTACAAGTACAGTGGGTCACGGATGATTGTCTGGAACTGTGCCTGACTGCCTCCAAACATGAAGATTCTGCTGTAAATCACAGCAAGTTCTGTCTTTGTCTGCAGTGGAAATAATTCAGATTCATTCTGGTGCAGGAGAGCCAGAATGCAGATATTATGCTTGAAATACTCTCTGTACCTACAAAAGAAGTGATGCTCCTTCATGCATTACTTGTGTACCTCACGCAGACTAAATCTCAAGCACTCTCTTCTCTTCAGCCACCAAATTAGGACTGATTCCTTGGAAAGATTATAGAAGTCCTCTCCCCCTTGTATTTTCCCCTTCAGAAACTCCTTTCTGAAGAGGTTCAGAAGTTTTCATTTCCAATCATGGAAATGTTTTAAGATCCTCATATACTGTCTCTCCTTCTGAGAGAAATCCTTATTTAGTCCACAGTTAAAACTGATCACTGAAAACAAATTCTCTGCTTTCCAAACACCCAGCTGCAAGAACTAGCTGTTCAGGAAAGCAGCAAGAACCACTTAAAACATTCTGGCAATGTGAGATATGAAGCATTAGTGGCAGGTTTTCAGGAAGCTGTTCAGCATTTTGATTCATATCCAATCAGCAAGAGAGTAGCCCTCATTTCCCTACCCCATCTTAGAAAGTCAATATCCAGTTTGTTCCTATATTTCTATCCATCAGGGCTAAAGGCATGTGTAGGAAGATGAGGCCTTCTCCTACTCCTGGATATTCACTTTTCCACATAACCCTTGCAAAAATTTTCATGACTCTTATAGAATCTTGATCAGCCCAGTAGCTTACTGAGGAGGTGTAAGATGTGGTAATGATGTCCCACCAGCAGGCTGCGTTCAGACAGCAGTTTGGAAAGAGAATGAAAAAGTTAGTCCTTGTATTTTATTAGGTGAACGTGATGCTCCTCCGAAGTCTGTTGGCAAAGTTAAAAGGTTGATGGCACCTTTAACAAGAAGGCTGAACTGCAGCCAGCTCGTGCAGTTTAACTGGAGATAGACTGAACTTCTCAATGAAGTACTACACTCCTACTGCCTCCTGTAATACAGGAGAAACAGGTTTTCTACACACGGAAAAGGAAATTTTGGATAGAAAACTGGCTTCTGAAAAGGGCAAGTAATGAAATATATTTTTTGGGTGGGAGAAGTTCTGAAAAACCTTTCCTGACATACTGTGTTACTATAGAGAGACATTTTCCTGGGACATTAACAGAAGTGGATTTCCTAGAGTGATGACAGTAGGAACGGCACTGGAGATTTTCTTTGCATGTCCCAGTGCCACCAGAACAAGTTTTCTATCCAAAATTGCTTCTACGGCTCTAAAATATTGGGCTGAGGGCTCGTCTCACCTCTCCACAAGCATCAGCCACACTTTGCTTTGCAGAGCATGATGCACAACTGTAGGTCCTGCCTGCTACCCAGGTTCCTGATTGCCAGATCGCTGCTTTATCCACAAGAACACATTGTCTAACAACAAACAAATGGAACTGGACTAACTTCACACCTACTTCTGTACTACTTGCAGCCAGGAAAAAATGTCTTTGTTTCACCAGGGGATCTGTTTACTGATCCAGTACTGTGGTTTTCAACCTACGCTATGTGAGATCCCAGGGGTCTGTGAATTATTTTTACGGAGCCCATGGATAAAGACCAAGAAAAGAAAACCTACTCTCTCCACAGGAGCCCACACCTCTGCTGGAATTTTTAGTGGCTGGCAAATTGGAAGAATGTCGAAAACCATTTGTCTGGTGTAACAAGATAGGATCTGTTCCCTCAGGCATAAAGTTTTGGGGAACTGCTGTGGAACTCTGCCAAGTTGTAACACTTGCAGTGCCTAGTTAGCACCTGTCTGTGAGAGCAGCATTTGTGACACATCTAGGAGTACACTGAGCATGTAGAAGCTATTTCTTGTTCCATGCCTGGATGAGACATCCCATATAAATGGCAAGCTTTCATTGGGGTAATTTTAAGCCAGTGTCAGAATCATAGAATCATAGAACTATAAAACACCAGGTTGGAAGGGACCACAAGGATCATCTGCTCTAACCTTTCGCGCCAAAAACACAGTCTAGACAAGACAGGCCAGCATCCAGTCCAGAGAAATCTTAAAAGTGTCCAGTATCAGGGAATCCACCACTTCCCTCAAGAGACTATTCCAGTGGCTGATTGATTTCATTGTGAAAAATTTTCCTCTTGTGTCTAATTGGAATCTCCCCAGAAGTAACATGGACCCATTACCCCCTGTCTTTTCCACATGATTTAGCGCAAAAAAGGGACTCTCCACCTTGTTCATAGCCACCTTTTAAATACTGGATAAACATGGTGATAAGGTCTAAGCCCTTCTTTTCTCAAGTCTGAGAAAAAACAGTTCTCTCAGCCTTTTCTCATAGGTCAGGCTCACCAGACTTTGATCCTCTTTGTGGCCCGTCTCTGGGCTCTCTCCCACTTGTCCACATTTTTTTGTATAGCAGGGACCAAAACTGAACACAGTACTCCAGGGATGGCCTGACAAGCACTGAGTAGAGTGGGATAGTGACTTCTTTATGTCTGCTGGTGATGCCCTTGTTGGTGCAGCCCAGCATCCTGTTGGGTTGCTATGAGTGAACCATGTGCTGCTGTGGTGCACTGAGCTGGTCCCCACCAGGACCTCCAGCTCCTTTTCCACTGAGCTGCTCCCCAGGTGGGTAGATCCCAGCCTGAGCTGCACTCCAGGATTATGTTTTCCCATACCTTACATTTGTCTTTGTTGAATTTCATAAGGTTTTTGTTAGTCCACTCTTCCAGCCTATCCAGGTCTTCCTGCAGAGTAGCACTCATTTCCAAAGTGTCCACTTTTCCACTCAGTTTGAAATCACTGGCAAACTGCATCAAGGTAGGCTTCACCCCATTATCCAGATCACTTACGGAGATATTAAACAGCCCTGAGCCCAGCACTGATCCCTGGGGGACCCCACTGGTGACAGGCTGCCAGCTGAAAAGGAGCTGTTTATTACCCCACTCTGGCTGCTGCCTGTCAGCCAGCTCCTCCTCCACTGCCCAGACCCCTTGTCCACAGTGGACACATCAGCTCCCCTAGGAAAAGGCAGTAACTAAAGGAGAGAGTGCTCTAGGAGAATACAGTATATTAAATCACAAGAAACCTCCTATGTGCAAAAAACTGCTCATTGCAGGCTCCTCTGACCCTTCCAGCTCCCCATAAAGCAACCAAACCTTCTTACAGGGTGTGCACGAGCCATACATAACCAAGACCCAAACACTTGTATTTTGGAAAATACAAGGTAAAGGTGCACTGTCTTTGCAAGAGCGTACACTGACGGCAATGACATTCTGTCTAGCAGAATGGAAAAAGAGAATTTTCCACTTCAAACTTTCTAAAAATCAAAAGGTCAGCAATGAGAAGCAGGAAACGCTCTCTCAGCCACTTTGAGTGCTCTACCTGAATTTCAACTGCACATTTGAAAAACTATACTTTATGGAAAACATTAAGGTTCTGTATAAAACCCACACACAAAAATAAAAATGTAGCAGAATAAAATGTCTTTTTTACTCTCCTCCAGGTTATTACCCCAAAAGTCTTTGTGGGATCAGTCCTCTAACTTGGATTTTTTTCCTTCCCTTCACAAGTTTGTTGCTCTTTGGTATAGTGCTGGATGTTCACTTGGCACCTTTCACATAGGAATATTCCCCCCACACCTGAAAGCTTTGCCCCATGCACATAAAACCTCTGCCCCTTTTCACCACGGCCTTTTGCTCTGGCAGGGAAGAAAACTGAATGTGAAGGAGGACTTAGAAGCCAGGGAACTCTGCAGAGGAAGACCTTTTCTCTTATTAGGATAATACTGGTATTGGCATGCAGTTGTTTGAGTAACAGAGTTAAAAATGAGTTGATTATAGATACCCATGCTCTGTAGAGACCTCTTAAATGGTTTTGATGGGCTGTCTGTGCCTGCTCTGCCTAGTAGCAACCTAAAATCCTATTAAGTGCCTGTGTCTTCTCATCGCTATATGGCCTTAAAAAAAATTCTTGTCTTGCCTGTAAAGCCAGACCTATTTCAAAATTGATACACATCAAGACAAAAGTGCCTTAAGAGGGACTGTTTATCCTTACTTTTCCGTCTGTCATAGTTTCTGAAGACTAATGAGAAAATCTAAACTGTACTAAATACCTCAATTGAGGATAATGCACAGCTCCTGATTCGTGTTCTCAGTAATCTGCAAATATCTGTCTGGAGCATATTGCTTCTGGGTTTTGGATGCATTTCCAAGGTCACAAGATTTTCACACCCTTTACTGCTGGGTGCTTAATGGCAGGTAAAGGATGTTGCAGCTAATGGGAACACAGATTGGAGCTAATTATACAGTGATTGACTTGCCATGGACTTAATTTCTTATTAGAAGTCACACTGATCTCTGAAATGGAAGTGATGAATCTCAAAATACATAAAGAAATATCCACCACTTGAAGAATAAACAAGAAAAGCTCATTTGGGTATAAGGAATAGGTATTTGCACATAACTTTTTTCAGTGTGTTACACATTACAGTTTGGACTGAATGATCTTAAAGTTCTTTTCAACCTAAACAATTCCATGATTCTATGACTTCAGCACCGGTGCATGGAAGCCAAATCTAAGAGTTCAGGTTTGAATGTCAGCAAGGAAATTCATACAAGAGCAGCTCTCAGGCCCCAGCCTTGCCAAGGACCAACACCAAGTCACAGTGCCAGCCAAGCACTTGTATAGGGGGAGCGCAGGTAGGAAGCTGTGTCTTCATGGAACTCTACTTGTACTAAGAAACTGCAATTTCTACTTTCATTGCAGAGCACCAGCTCAAACCCCCCTCCCTTGCTGTCTTGCAGCACGTGCTGTTTGCTGAGTGCTAGCCCAGCCAGAGACTTCACATTGGCATCAGCAGAGGTACCTATAGAAGGCTACGTGGGACCTGGGTCCTTGCTTATAAAGTTTTACGCTATGGCTCTGCCCAATTTCAGGACTTTTCTTTCAGTTCCCTTCCCCACTCTTGCTCACAGGCAGCAGTTGTCTCCATCATGTTTTTCACTAACATGTCCTCTTTCTCCATGGAGCTCTATTAAGCCAAACCCAGTGCAAGCCTCATCTACTACAGTGAGTACTAATGGGACTTATATTACCTGCATGGCAGCCCTGTCTCAAGAAGGTACCATGTTTATAATGTACTGGAGTGGAGTTGACTAAGCACCCTTAATTCTTCTCTTCCAAGCAACCCTATTTATGTTTTTCACTGTGGCAGTGGTGAGCTTTTTCTTTCATTTAGCCCTTGTTTTATCATATACATTGGAGTTAATCTTCTCGCTGCTATCATGGCAACTTGCTCCTCTGATGGCCTCACTGTGTTGAACCTCACCTGGGAAGCCCAGGCACCAGCTTTTTTTCAGGCATAGATTTTCCAGGGCTGTCTGGCAGTCACACCCCATTCAGAAGGGGGTGTATGAACCTGCTTTTCAGCTGCAGTCCTTCACTGCTGAACATCTCAGTGCAAGCTTAAATGGAGGCGAGCTCAAGCTGATCACAGAATCATCTAGGTTGGAAAAGACCCTTAAGATCATCAAGTCCAGCTGAACGCATTTGTCTCTAAACTGCAGCATCTCAGGGGCAGAAATGTGAGACCTCACACAGAGGTGCAGACCCTTCTCTCTGCTCCCACCCATTTGTTAGATGTCTTGCCCCAAATCATAGCTGCATTCTACGAGGTCTTTCCGTGGCCTGTGGCTTTGGACATTTGCCCTGCTTGCTTGGTCTCCCTTTCAACAGGCTCCAGCTTGCTCCTTTGTCATAATTGCTCTCTTCTTTGATTCATACCTTGCCATAAACAGTGGGAGATAAAGTGGTGCCAAAGGGGACACTGTTTGTACGTTGTGCTGTACAAACATGAAGCTGTGGATAACACGGTTTTCCCTTTAAAAAAACGCTCCCTCGCCTCTGAATGGGAGCTCTTTTCACTATGACGTGGTAGCACAATGAATTCCCTGCACTGAGACGTTTCTCACAGCCTTGGGACAAGGCACAAAGGCAGTGCAAATAAATGAACAATATGGTGGAAGAAACAAAGAGCAAAATGAAAGGAAGCATGCAATAAAGGGGGAACAAAGGAGAGGCAGGCTGCAGTGTTTAAAGCTGTGCCACACAAAACAAACACCATATAAAATAATGCAGAACTTCTACCGAACTGGGCTGGCATTTCTATGGAAATGGGGAGTCCAGTCTGAAGAGTATGTTGACTTTAAGAGCAAGGACAGATCTGTCAATTAAAGGACAATTGTCACATTGGCCTATTGCATCTCATCCCATGGGATCCCACCAGGGTGTTAAAAGGACTTTTCCTGCTCATGAAGCAGCCGTATTTGGGGTAACAGGTTAGCAACATACAGCAGCAGCACACAAGAATAAAACCAAAAAGATACATTTGCTGTTGCATGGGTCCTCCATTCTTTTTTCCCCAAAATTCCGAAGGCTCCTCTAAAAATAAGCGTTCCTCACACCCACCAGTAACTACACAAGACTGACTAACTCCCTTTAGAGAGCCATGGGGAGTCTTCTACCCCAGAGTCACACAGGCTTGCGTGGAAAAGAGAAGAAAAGGAAAAGAGAAAACATGTACTGCAAAGAGCTAGGTGCATGGGTTGTTTTATTGAAGACTAGCAGGAAAAGACATAGAATCACAAATCACAGCTCAAAGCTGTACTCACAATGTCATCCATTTCTGCAATTTTAAATCAGGCATTTCTTCTTCAATAGCAGTTTGCTTCTACATCCTCCTCTCTGATCCCCTCAGACCAGCCTCCCTCTACAACTCATTCTCGCTTCTCTTCCCTCTTTTCTCCCTATTTTTCCCTCACTCCTTCTAGTCATCAAAGCAACTGCCTCCTCACTGAGCTCCCATATCAAATTGCCCCAAACCCCAGCAGCAATGTCACTGCAGAGGAGTTGTTATCTGCTGGAT
Organism: Pachycephala philippinensis; assembly: GCA_013397055.1. Classification (NCBI taxonomy): domain Eukaryota; kingdom Metazoa; phylum Chordata; class Aves; order Passeriformes; genus Pachycephala; species Pachycephala philippinensis. Next base: position 42,783 of record VWZT01002467.1, on the reverse strand, counting down.
GCTGAATGGTCCTATGCCGATGACAGCCTTTCCCACAGCATCAGAGCTGTCTTTGGAGGCTTTTTAAACAGAGACACTCTACCTTGGTGTCAGGTACAAAACATTTAATGCAACAATGCCCTGATCTCAGTGTTTCTGTGAAATAGAGCTCTTGGTGGGAACAATCTACCCAGTATAATGTACAGTGTGCTACATGGTCAGCTGTGCCACACCTGCTTAACTTGGCTTAAAAAGCCTTGGTTTTCGTCACCTGTACTCATGCTCCTGCACCTCACTCTTGCTTGAGCTGAACCCGGTGTTTGTCCACCTGGCTGTTGAATTAGCTCAGGATGGAAAATAACTTTCCCCACAAAATGTCTGTCTGACATACTGCATAAATGCTTGGACCAGCATCACAGATGGGACAACTGAGTTGGGAGAGAACGACAAAAAAAAAAAAAAACTATGGAAAAATAGGAGAATTATAAGATTTCAGCTGGTTACGGCAAATCATGACTGCACTCAGCAGTTGCAGCCTTCCAGACAAAAATTGCTCAGCCAACTGCATCCTGAACAGGGTCAAAAGCTCAACCTGTAACTGTGAGTCTTCCCTCCACCTTCCTGCAATTCGACAACAGAGATGCATCTGCCAACTAATAACCCTTCCTCCCTCCTTCTTCTCAAAACATGTGATTCTTACATGACTGGCCATGACCTGCAATGATTCTTGTTTATTATTGTCTGCCTGGAAAATCTGGTAGGGTAACAACAGAGGTGTCTATTCTTCACGGACATTTCTTTGCAAGGTAACTGTAAGGATCTCAAAACCCTTTGCAAACATCCTTTAGGGATGACTCACAGCACCTTCTCTCATTTATGTTTAATGCTAAAATGGAGGCCACTGTGTGTCAGTATAAAGAATGTTATGGCTGCAAAGTCTTCAGCAACTGCTGCTTCTACCTCATCCCCACTCCTTCTTTGTGCCACAGCCACCTCCCAGCTGGCTAAGCCTCAAAACCATGTGCTACTTTATAAACCTGGTGGTGTAGCTTCCAAATGAAAAACAAACCAACCCAACACAGGGTTGCTATTGTTGCCTCTACTACCACAAAAAAATTGCACTAGTTAGGTTTAAAATGGTTCTTAAAAAGAAATGTTAAAGTAATTTCTAAAGATTAGTTTTAAAACTGTGCAAAGAGCTGGTTAATCACCTCTAAATTTTCAGAGGGCTCTTTCAGCTGAGGAAATCTCAGATGTGCCACTAAACTGTGGAACTGGTGAAAATATCTGCATGGATGCTCAGCTTTCTGTGATAAGAGCCTATGTGTATAAAGATTGGGGGAATCATTTGCAGTCCCCAAGATATTCCACATCCTCTCCCTGTGTGCAAGCACAGGGCACCCTCCATGTGGGAGCTGTTTGGACAGTAGGGTGCATGGGAGCAGCAGGGACACTGCTCCAATCCCATCCACAACTTGCTGTGGCAAATTTCTCCCTGTTGTGCTTTCCAGAGGAACAGAAACACCCTCCACACTTTTATGGGATTCAAACAAGCCTGCCATACACGCTCTGTGTACCAGAAAATGAAAAGAGAATAGAAGGCTACATTTTAAAGCTTTGCAACTCATATTCAACAGCAGGGCCTAGCAATTTACTAAGCAATTCTGTGCAAGCCTGGCATACAGTTAAACCATCCCCTGGGTTTTATTCTGCAAGCTAGCTTGGCTTCCCCACTTTATTGCTGTGCTTGCTGAGCTTAATATTCATTCTGACCTTTGGATCACAGAAGGCACTGCAATCTCCAAGTCAATGCCCTTAACAGCCTTGCACTGTTCCCACGACAAGTATTCCTGAACATCAACTACTTCCCCAACACACAATACTCTTTCTGCTTCTACCTGCCAATTCCTTTCTGTTCATCTGCTCCCTCTGGCTGATGCCCACATTCCCTCACTCCTGTAGATGCGCTCCCAGCTGTATACAGCTGGCAGGTCCCCAGGGTTCAGACAAAACTGTGGCTGTGCTCCATCACATTCTCTGGATTAGACTGGTGTTGGTCTGCTGCTAGGGACAAAAGGGAAGCTGCTCACTTTTTGTGTGTTTTTCTGTCACTGTTGAAACAGCTACAACTTCCATGCCAAGGGTACCCGAGGCACCAGCCTTCTAGCCACACTTCCATCTTTTCCTACTTTACCACCCCCCTTATTGGGTTTGGTTTCTGTTTCCTGCTGCCTGAGATCTTCTTGAGCTCACACGAGGGCATTAATTGTTAGGTTTCTTTCTCCCCGGCTGGGGGAGGATTTTAAGTGTCCTTGCTTATTTCAGGAGACCAGACGGGACTTCTTCCATGCAAAGATAGTTCATTTGAAAGTTTACCTTGAGAAAGAGTGCACTGATGTGGTTCTGAACAGAGAGTACAGGAAGAAGCCGAATTATCAGGAACACAGACCCTTTTTAAAGATAAGTTGCCCAATAAAAACCCAACACGACAGATATTTTCACTTCATGACCAATGTCCAGCAAATTAGTTTGTCACACGACAGAAATTGCGGCATTTTTTATCCAATTGTCTTAAATAACTTTTGCCGCAGAATATGGAGAAGGAAGAAGAAGGGAGAAAGCCTAAAAAACAACAACCATCCTCCATTTTGGAGTTTCTTCTAACTTTATCTATAACAAATCTAAAACCTCTAAATCTACATTCTTGTATAATTTTCTATCACGTAATTCATTCTATTTTTTGACTCTACTGTTTCCCGAAGGCTAGGCAGTTTTTCCCATGGCTGAAGGTCAAAGACACCCTTGTCCAGGGAGGTAGAACCCCTCAAAACACGCAGAGGAATGTTCTCTGCTCTTTGGGTTCCAACACCCCTCAACACCTCTAACATGAAGCTTGTGTAGCAGGTTTTTGTTGTGCTGGAAGAAAGTCGGTTTAGCTGCAACACAGAGAAAAATGCTCCCCTTGCTCTCCTGGATGGGTGTAGGCACATGGGTGTTTCCCAGCCAGCATGGCCTCAGCAGTCTGCAGACAAGAACTCAAGATGCTGTTGCAAACATTATGTGCTCGCGTGAGAGAGAAGTCCCCAGTAAAGAAGTTAATATTTACCCTCACTGACAATTTGGGAGGATGTTTATTGTCTTTTTATCTGCTTGAGCCATGTTTGCTGTGAGACTCCATCATGTTAGTGCTAGATCTGACACGCTTGCAATAGCCCACCCTGCAGAGGAGGGAAGCTGGAGATGGAAACAAAGATGCCAGCACAAGCACACAGACTGCTGCCATTTGAATTAAAAGAGCATCCTTGTTACAAGAGTGCTAGATCTTTCCCTCTCAGTGCAAACAGGAATGGGCAGGGATGTAGCTGAGGGAGGGAAAAAGTAGTGTAACGCAAACATAAAGAGAAATAATTGAGGCCATATGTAAACAGGCACAGGGCTGGCTCTAGGAATTAATGAAGCAGCTAACTTCCCAGAGCAGGAAGCCAAAGCACACGAGCTATGACCCAGCTGCCCATTCTGCCTATTCCATAGTGCTGGAGAGTCACACAGTCTTCTGCTGCCTCCACCTCTGGCTGACTGGGGACAGAATATGTGAACAGCTGCTATTTCCAACATCAGGCCTGACAGCATGATCTGTCCTCACTCCTCTGATCTGTACATAGGGTCACCACCACTGCTCTTCCATCTATACCCGCTCCCTTCCTTCCATGTTCTGTCACAGGAGCAGATCTCAGGATCATAGATCAAAGGAGGAGTGTTGGTGGATGAGAAGCTGGACATGACCCAGCAACACATGCTGGCAGTCCATAAAAGCCAAACATATCCTGGGCTGCATCCAAAGCAGAGTGGCCAGCAGGGCAATGGAGGGGATTCTGCCCCTCTGCTCTGCTTTGGTGAGACTCCACCTGGAGTGCTGCACCCAGCTCTGGAGCCCCAAGATAAGAAGGACATGGACCTGCTGGAGCAAGTCCAGAGCAGACTACAAAGATGATCAGAGGGCTGGAGCACCTCTCTTATAAAGGCAGACTGATACAATTGGGGTTGTTCAGCCTGGAGAAGAGAAGGCTCCAGGGAGACTTCAGAGCCCCCACCAGTACCTGAAGGCAACCTACAAGAGAGCTGGAGAACTGTTTCCAAAGCCATGTAGTGATAGGAAGAGAGGGAATGGCTTCAAACTGACAGAGACCAGGTTTAGATTACATGTTAGGAAGAAATTCTTTGCTTTGAGAGTGGTGAGACACTGCGACAGGTTGCCCAGAGAAGCTGTGGCTGCCTCATCCCTGCAAGTGTTCAAGGACAGGTTGGATGGGGCTTCAAGCAGCGTGGTCTAGTGAAAGGTGTCCCTGCCCATGGCAGGGGGGTTGGAACTAGATGGTCTTTAAGGTCCCTTACAACCACACCATTCTATGATTTTATCTCAGTATCTGCTCCTCTTAGTTAGGGCAGCTAAATTCACTCCTGCTATATTGCTGAAAAACTTGACACTGCTCTGGAGAGGTGCTGCATTTATTTAAAAGTGTGCTCGATTTGCAGTGTGAAGGCTTTTGATCTTCCCAGGGACAAGCTCCCATTCAGAAAGCAGGTTATCTACTGTGGCTCCTAATGGGACAACAGCCACCAGCAGCCCCTGGTTAGAGATATGGTGAGCAGCCTCACAGCAAGGAAGGCTGCTCATTCTTTCCTGGCAGAGGCACAAAAGCAGCCTCACTTCCAAGAGCTCTGTTACAAACCAGCTCAGTGTTTGTCCCAGGTTGGCCTCAACACCTGGCACCTGGCACAGCACGCAGCTGAATTGCATTCTGGTGAAAGTCACCCTCAAGTTCACATGCAAACTGGCTTCCAACACAGCTGTGTTATTGATTTGTTGAATGACAGAGAGAATTGCTAGCGATACAGGTAATAAAGGAAGCAGTATGTTTTAAAACTTAACAAAAAATACTGATAGGAGACTTCAATAACTTCCAGTAGGAACCCATCACAAAAGCAGCTCTGTTTATGGCAGCTCCTTGATACCAAAACATTTAGTCTCATTATTGTAGATGCTTAAGCAATCATGTCTTAGTTTCATAGCAGAATCGATACTAAAGATTATAAACTGAGGAGTAGGAAAAACTCTACAAAGGAAGACACAAAAGCACACTGTTGAAGAGTTATAGACAAAATATCCACGTGTTGCAAGGAAAATGCGCTCAAGTGTAGACTTACGATCATATGACTCACAAAAAGAACATCACCAAGGGGACAAAATCATCCACTCATGGATAGGAAATGCCAGGATTAAAACTGCCTATGAAACCTTTGTGCCCAGCTGGTGGCAAGACACTGTGATATGATCTCGAAGTGAAGGATCACAAACTCTTTTGTCTGAGGAACCCACACCATACCCTGCACACGCAAGGGATGAACATGAACGCCAACTCTGCAACCATCGACACGTGGCCTGCACACTACTGGGGCACGACAGAACAGATCTCATCTGGATCAGATGCAAGCATACAACCACATTTTAATAATCTATTCAACCAAAGCTCACAGGATTTAGCGCTGTTAGGAACCATTTAATTCAAATAGAGGACTTACACCAGCTGTGGAAGGACACACCATACTTGACTCATCACGAAGTCACTGAAGCACAGACAGACTGTGCATGCTATACAATCTGCCAGAACAGAGTGTCCCTTCACTTCTTTAAAAAGCATTTGACACAGCAGAGTAAGTATGTACCATTTCAGCACTGAGCATCGTGCAGCCATGGTGCATTCGCCCTGGTCCTAGAATTGGACTTACCATCTCATACAGTCATGGATGGAATAAACAAACACGCTGATCCTTGCTGTCCTCATTCCATATGAATCTCTGCAGCTTGTATCCTGCTCACAGGGTGAATCCTGCGTGGAATGCACAGCTGGTATTTTTCCTGTATGTATTTCTCCCCAATACTCTCAGCACAGTATCACACTGCAGGTCTCCATGGCATGATGAAGTGCTAGGCCAACTTACCGGGACCAGCTCTTAGAAATCACAAGCTCTAACTCTCTCTGTCTGGCAAGCCAAAGATATTAAAGGAATTTTATTTTTCAGAGTTCTTCCTCACTCAATAAAATTGGTTAATAAATGTAATTTGTAATCTTCCACAAAATGGAATTCCTGAAAAAACCTACAGTCCATTATAGCTTCACTTATCTCTTTAGCTGGCACAAAACTTCTGCCAGCAACGCTTGTTTATCTGAGGCAATGCAGCAGTATCTCACAGCTGTATCATCCTGTGCACCCAAGAGCAGGTGAAACCAATTGATAGCATGTGGATGATTGGATTTTATTCCTGATTTCTCTTCTGCTTTGTTTCTCTGCAGCTGAGAGAATTAAACTGAGGGGGAGGTAAACATTAGCTTTTGCTTCTTTGATGTGATTTGTTGCGTAGATCTTCCACAGTTCCCTGTGGGACTAGTCCCTGGCACTCAGGTCTCTGGTGGATAGTCTCTCCTCTCCTCTCCTCTCCTCTCCTCTCCCCTCCCCTCCCCTCCCCCCTCCTGACATGTATCTGCAAATAACAGAGGATAAACCTGCCTCCAAAATTCATCCATGAGGCTCAGAGAGAAGTCTTACCTGATGTCTGCAGGGAGAGAAGTAAAGGAATTCAAGGGCTATTTTGAAAATTATTAAGTATCCTTGTTAGAAAGGAGATTAGCTTCATGAAAATCACAGCTAGTCTTTCAATTTTCACATCAGATTTCAATTGACTGCAAGCTCAACAGCTCTGAGGGCAGAATATAGCTCAGTACACTGGAAAATGTTCACCTTTTGTTAAGCTTCAAGAGATAAGGGGTATCATCCTGTCTTTGGAAATGAGAAGCAGTTTAACCAGAGATCATCTAGTTTTGGATGCAGACATGGATAAAAAGTACCCTCCTGACCTCTAAGTCTTCTGTATTTATATTTAGCAAATTACTTCAAGCCTCTTTCATTCTTTGGACAGGAATAACCCTTAAAAAAAATCTTTAGTCACCTCTTCAACCTCCTCCTGAGGACAAGCTAAGAACAACCCTGCCCTTTTGTCTTGTATTAGTCCAAGTTTCAATTAGAAAACTCTTTTGTTGCTAAGATCACTTTCTTTGCCTTGGAGAGTTATTACAGCATCCACATTTTCATCCCGAGGGTGAATACCATATACTCATGTCCACAAGAATTTGTTCCAGCATTGGGATAAATCCTTGCATCTCCTCCTGGACTTCCCTGACCTCCAGACCTGGTTTTGACTTTCCTTACTTTTTTCATTCTGTCCTCTTAGATTTGATTCTTTTTCTCCATCTTTTCTCTTGGTGGCAAGAGAAGTAGTTTGGGAGACCACCAAGCTTACACCAGCACCTTTGATTGGACACTTTCTCCAGGCTCTTGTATGAAAGAAAGAAAAGCCTTACATGTTGCCCAGGCACTATGCTGAGCTCGTCACTGCCTTCACAGCTTTGTAAAGTCGGGGTGACATGACAAAGCAAGTGAAGATTCTGCTTCTGGTAGGTTTTTCTTTGACAGTGGTCTTACTTATTCACCTTTTGATGGAAACCCTTTATTTACTAAATCCCCATTGTCTCAAATAGCAGCAGAAAAACCTTTTCTGAGCTTTACATTTTCATGTTTCACATTAATTGCACAGGTATTTTTCTCTGGATTCTCTGTTCTCTTTTAATTTTTGTTCTGCAATTCCAGTTTTATGTGTGCTTTTGTTTGTTCCTACGTGACTTCCCATAATTAGGGATATTGTGGGGACAATTAGGAACCAGCAGAAGAGGGTAGTTTAAATTTCTGATCTCTGTCGCACATCAGCTCTTTAGGAAAGTTTGAGCCAGGCTACAAATACACAGTTTATCTCTTCTCTGTCCCTTTTGTAAGCTGTTCTGTGATTTCTTGCAAAATTGCTAGATGCAGTCCGATTGCCCCTGCATTTTTCCAGAACTGATTGCAGTAAATCTGGATATGCAATCCAGAGCTCTTGACAATAAAAGGAGACTATACAGAACAATTAACATTTGAGATTTGAAGAGTTAATATTTTGGGGTTTTTTTCTGAATTCTGATCTAATGCAAAGGGTCCAATTTCTGCATGTGCTTTTATCCTGGAGATTGTAAGTAGGTGTGTTGACGAGCTTGTTAGGAGAGTGCAGGCCTCCTCTGCTAAAGTCCAGTGGCTTACAGAAAGTCTGGAACTTAGGAAATGCAGGTGGAACTCTCTGACTTGCTGAAATTTTCAATGTGTTCTTGGATAATCTACTTTATACTCTTGTCATGCACCTTCTCATGAGTCACATGTGTGCAATAACAGTCTCTTTCCTCACAAGGCATTTGGGAAGGTATTTGTAATATAAAGTGGTTAAGTGATGATGCTGCCAAAGGAGTTGAAATGACCGGTGAAAGAGGAAGAAGGGAATGGTCCGACTCTCATCCTAAAGTGGCAGAGGTGAGGCAGAGCCCAAAGCCCAAGTCATCTGTGCCTGTGACTAATGTGTCTGTGCCCAATGTACTCTAAAAACGAAATCAGGAGCTGCAGGAACACAACCAGCACATTCTTATTTCTTGCTGTTCATCTCTACTTCTTACCTGCTTAAGGGTTTCTCTGGTATTATATAAAAATTATATAAAAATTAGGAACAAAACAACATCACCTCTTCAGTACAAATGCAAACAGACCCTTTCTTTTCACAGTTAGAGCTTGTGGCAGTAGCAAAAGGGATTTTTCTGTGAAAAATCACTGCTCCAGGTGAATGTACTGCTGGAGTGTTTTAGTCCTCACCCTCCCGCATTTGTAAAGATCTTTACTAGAGAGACAGTACTGCTATTGTTAATGAAATATTCCTAGCAGTGTGCCAAGCATGTTAAGCGTCTTCCAGACAGAAATAGTCACTCAGCAAGGTCCATTCTTACATTTCCAACCGAATCAATGGCAGAGCCATCTCTCCTTGGAGAACACTGCCAGTGAGTAAATAAACTCTTGGAAGGAGTGAGGAGTTGTGATAAGAAGATGAGGCCAATCATCTGGCCGTGGACCCCTTCAACACTAGACAAGAAACACAGCACTGCAATCCTCCTGTCCAGAAAGCCTTTCAGCACAACTGAATATAAGGTATGATATGAATTTAATGTAATATAATAAGAACCAATTTGTGCTGGAAAAAGCTAGGCTATGCAGATAATGGTTAGTAAAGCTAACATGCTCCAACACACAACCACAGCTGTGCTCACTGTCACCAGCTTTGGGACCCTCTGTGTTCCTTGCCCAATCCAGGTCTTCACTGCCCTATCCCTTCTCTGTGCCCTGAGTCTCTTCTGGCTGTGATGGATGGTCTTCTGCCTTTGCCTCCCACATGAATGCTTTCAGGAAGACTGCTGGCCTGCTGGGTCTTTGAGGTTCAGCCTTGTCTTATGGGAACAGTGAGTTCCCTTCCCAAGGAGAGGAACTGGTGTCTTCTCACTATGTCACAGTGAAAATAAAGTGGCTGTTGCAAACCTCTGAAACTTTTGTCACCTGCCCTTCTTCAAGTTGCAGAGGGCAATGCAAACAGCCACTTCAATGAGCAGATGAGAAGCACTGCTTAAGAGCTAGGATCTGTTTCAATGATCTACTCCTAGAGAGAAGCCCTAAGACTGCAGTGAAAACTCCAAAATAAGTAACATGCCAAAAAGCACTGAAATATCACTTCAGATTTTCAGATCACCTTTTAGTTCTGGAGTTAATTCTTAATTTCTGAGGAAATTCGTGTTTGCCCTGAACCTCAATGCCACAAAGCCTCTATGTTTACGTGTGATAGTCCTCTATTTAAAAGAAAAATCAGGAAAAAAAAGCCTGAAAATTATGACTTCTTCAACACGTTGAACATTCTTCAGAGCTGAACTGTGTGTTCTGGCCATACACTGCCTTAACTGGGATCCCTCAACCCTATGAACCATGACTGGCACAACTATAAGCTAAACTGCTTAAAACAGTCTAAGCCTTTAGAGCAGTTTAAGATAACTAAATCCCGTAAAAGTCATTGGTACTAAAAGTTAAGCAACATCAAAAAGATATCAGAGATTCTGCATTACAACCACTTTAGCACCACAACTTTCTCAAACACAAACATTTCCAGCTTCAAATTTTTTTTTTCCACTGCAAATTGTTTGAAGTTGTGCACAAGTGAAGATCTTTGTTGTGATCTTTTGTTGATGATCAATCCTAATGTAGCCCACCACGCAAGTCAGATTTGAAGCTGCTGAGGTTATCCATCTCTTAATATTTATCCCAAGAGCAAACTTGACCAGAAAATATGAAATACTGTCTTGCTGGTTTTGTTGATATACTTATAAAAACGTTATATGTTTACTGTTTCTTGACATGACTTGTCTGCATTTGTCATAGCTTTTTACATAAGTGTGTTAGGGAGCAAACTGAAGAGAATATGTGATTGTGTGAGATGGCTTGAGGTTGATATGACCACATAACTGATGAGTGGCAAATCGTTAGTCATTCCTAGCTCATTCCTAGAACTCAGTGTTCTGCGTTTCAGAGGAAACACTCTTAAATGCTTTTAAGTAAGTGAAGTCTTTTCCAAGAATCTTATTCCAGTATTTCTTCAGCAGTAACCCCATCTTACCTTACTGAACAAATTAACTAAGCTGCACAGGCAAAGTTACCATTGCTGCTCTGAGAGAAGAGGCAGGTGTCAGTTCAGAAGGATGGGAGGAAGAATGGGAACCAGATGTGCTGAGATCCTGTCTTCACTCACCAGGGTCCACAGCAGGTGCCAGGGAAATAGCCTGGCCCCTTCTGCAACAGCAAGAGCTCCAGCAGTACCCCGAGTGTTTGCGCTGGCCAAGCAGGTCCTGTGGCAATCAGCACTTTTCAGCCCACAGCACTCTGCTGCCCCAGGCAGCCCTGTGTTACCCATGCTTGCAGCAGACCTGTCTCCAGCTGCTCCAGGCTTGTGGCAGAATCACAGACCTGCTCCTACAGCTTCTGTCAGAAGAGGAAAAATGTAACTAGAATAGCATATGCACCTCAAAAATGCACTTTTGCCTTTTCTTTTTGACACCTAATTATTTAGATGGGAGGTTTGATATCTTGCCATGACTCTTGCTTTTAGCCACATATATGCTCTTTATTCACTGTGTAGTAATATTTTCATTACCATAAGCCAGAAGGAGAGAGGATGAGAGGAAGAAGCCTGGCATAAAGAAAATGGTAATACTTTGAAGCTTATTAAGGAAACGTCATAAGTCCCAGAGGAGCAGTTTAATGAATGGAGTCCAGAGGTGGATGTAGCTCTCCAGTTGGCCACATTGACATCATAATTTCTGAATTGTTTCTCTATACCCTTCACACCACTGTCATGCCCATAACAGGGAGCTGAATATAGTTGCAATGGCAGATCTGGCTTCTGAATGGCTGCAATGTTAATGGTGGTGTATGAAGTACCTTCCACAACGCTTCTGAAGTACTAAAAGGAAACTACAACAATGGTTTAGCAGAACATCAAAATTTCACATTAGTTCTCACAAGGGTCATCTGATATAGCTGGAACATCAACTCCTCATCAGTCCTTTCCCACCTGAGATAACAGAGAAGCTACTCCTGGTGGAAAACTCATGTCCATAGACTTTCTCTAAGAGGAAAATAGAATAAATTATGTGCTGAACATGAACAACAAACCCAGATTTTAATTATGGACCTGGAGAGGAAAATCCTCTGCCTGTGGCTGACTCTCTTCTCTCTGGTGCCTGTGCTCTTTGCCTGAGGCCAGGCAGGTGCTGCCACTGCTGTGACACTTCAGAATGTGCTCGTTTCCATGTGAAAGGCTGGCATATTTTTACAGAATTTAGTTTGCAAACTCTAGGTTCCTTCTAACTAGGCAGAGCCGAAGAGTTTCAGTCCTGCACTTTCTCAAATTTCCAGAAATACCACAGTAATGACAAAGGCTCTTCTAAGAAGCAGGGCAGCTTTGCATTGACCTCCAAACAAGGCGAAGGAGTGAATGCACTAGCGCACTTCAATTTACAGTAAGATTCCTAATGTGGGAAGTGTACACATTTTGCATCATCTTGTTCTCAGAAATGGATGATAATGAAGCTGTTTTGTTTTAAATTAAGCAAAAGAGGCCTGAGGTAGACACCCAGCATGGAAAATTTCAGCCTGAATGATCCTGTTTAGAGAAGTTATAAGCAACTTCAGGGGGAAAAAATGGAAACAAAACAACAACAAAAAAAAGAAAGGACTCTTGAAATGGAAATGATTGTGCAACCCTAACTGTGGGTGAAGGTAGCTATTGCTGCCTAGGATGAGTACATTTGAGAGGCTACCTTCTCAAATAAAAGCTGCAGAGCAGTAATAGGGCGTTGTTTGGCATTGCATTCTTGCATAGCTTTAGCAAACACAGAAGGCCAGAGCCTAGGAGAAACAAGGTAGATAAAAAGCAAAACAAAACAAAGGCCTACAGTAAGTTCAGAGAACCTGCATTTTCCACACAAACTGACAGGATGTTATAGTTTCTGGAGCAGGGCAGGGTTACATGTTCCTGGTTTTAGCAGAAAGGTTATAAAAATGCAGTGACTGAGTTTCTAGGTCATAATGCAAGCTGTCACGTATTTCTCTTTCTGCCTTTCAAAATGTGATAACTTCCCAGTTTCACTGAAGTTTTAGTGAACTCCTTTTAATTTTCCAGGCATGCTCTTCATCTAGGTTAAGTAAGTGCAATGGCACTCAGGAGAGGTCAGGATCTAGCCTATTTAGCATCCTCTTCACTGATAGTTTACAAATAAAATTAGGAGTTTAAGACACTTGATATGCACAGTCTATCACTGTCCATCCAAGTTGCCATAATTGGATAATTAAACAGGACAGGAGATTAAAATGTACTTGAATTAAAAGGTTTGGACTCGTCACTACAGTTTGTCATTAAATGACTCATCTACCATTGATCAAGGCCTGCAATTTTATAATACTTTTCCATAAGACACAAAAGAGATGGATAATTTGTCACTGCAAAGATGCGTACTGCCCTTAAAATGTTTAATTTCTTTTTCAGTAGCTATATACATATGTGATGGTTCTTTGTACTTATTTTTTGTCTCTCTCGAAAAAGCATGTACTCATCTTCAATCCTCTTGTTCTAATAGAAATCTTGACTTGTCACAACGAATTAAGCAACATTTTACCTTCCCACAAAGTAAAAAAGCATTTATGTGTCTCCTTAGATCACATCCAGTTCTGGAAGTTAAATACTAATAAAGGCTTGAATTTGTTAATCTTACTTCAGCAAAACATGTGTTCAACCTACCAAGCTGCATTTACAGCCAAACTGGTTCAGGGCAGCTGCAAGTGAAGTGAAGGTCTGTGTCAAGTCAGGAGGCAAAACTGCTGACTTTGGTGTGGGCTGTGCTCCTGTGATCTCTGAGAGCTGACTGCTAACCCAGCCCTGGAGACTGTGCATTAAAGCAATGCAAAGTCCACTGCGGATCATGAAAGGTGGGAGTCAGGGAAGAGCAGGTCCCAGGTTGAGCCACCACCAAGATTAACCTTCTAGATATCTAACAAGGGTGGAACAAACCCTCTTTACTCTGTGCCTGCCCAGGGAAGCATTCGTTTCTTGTGCAATGTTTTTCTGTACCCGTGTGTCAGTCTGGAAGACCTTCCACATAGAGCAGAGAAGCAACAGCACTGGAAAGAAGGAGCTGTGTGAGGATTTTGCTTGCATGGCATGGGTGTCCCCAGCAATAAGCTGCAGTGACCCTAAGAGGACAGTGATGTCACCTTGAAAAGGCACAGGCTGGGAAAACCACAGAATTCTCAGGGAAACCTGCTTATGTGGTGGATACTGATGAAAGCTTGGCTTGTCAACTCCTAAATCAGAGTGCTAAATATGTGCTGCATTTCAGTAGACTGCCCATGCTTAGATCTGATGCATTCCTGGATCTCTGTACGAGAAGCTTTTTCAGTGACATTGTGTTTTGTTGCCCCAAGGATTGTAAGGTTTAGTGGCCTCTGAGGACTTTTGCAAGGATGTAAAGTAACCTTAGGATACAACTCTCCCATGCCCTGGTTTTGTTTAGGAAACCTGGGACAATTGGGATGCTTGTACAGGACACTCAGGGCCACCAGAGCACTGGCTCCATTTGCTCTGGGACTGATTCCTTGGATGTCCCTGTTGTACCAGAGCACAGCTGTCATCAGCAGGCTGTGAGGCATCTCTGCCTGTGCCCAGACTCACTGCCACCCTCTGTCCAGCCACACAGCACAGCCAAGGCACTGCACATTCAGCACAGCCCATCTGCATGTCAAGTAATCTAAATTTGCCCCTGGCTTTTTAACCATCCTCCCAGGACTCTCCTTTCTGCACTGCTGACCAGCTTGCCCACAGCTCTTGAAAACACACATATTCTTTGTTCTTTGTGAAAATAAACAAGCTTTTGAACTTTGATATGTTAATCCTCAAAGAAAAGAGAAGATACAGGAGGAAGCCACGTGAAGAAATGTAAGCCACAGCCTGTCACAGAGATCAGTGAGTGTTTAGGTGCCTGTATTCCTTCTTGGATTTGGCCATTTGCCTGACAGCACTTAACATCAGACTTAGCTTTTCACCAACTGTTTCCTGCAACTCACAGTGAAAGCAAACTCCCACAGACTTCCACAGGGTTCTGCCAGCGTAAGGCCATCTTTTTTCAGAGCAATCCTCCAGCAATGGTGAGAAGAGAGCTGGTAGAAAGCCTAGGCTGGGGATAGTCTTCCTTGAATAATTAAATAATTGGCACTGACATTCTTGGTGGTGTTATTAAAACGCTATGACTCAGATATGGCTGTGAAAATGTTAAGGACCTGATTTATTTTACTGTTAGAAGAGTTGATTTATGTGCTTGGGATTTTCTCTTTGCAGGGTCAGAACAATTCAAACACTTTGTCTTCACCACTTGCTTCTAGCTAGGTTCACTTTTTGCTCTCCACAGGAGTGGAAAGTTTTAAATTAACATATAATACACGGAATTTGAGAAGGAAATAATGCTGGATGTTCTTTATTTCCAGAATCTTGTAGCTAAACTACAGTGAAGTTTTGACCTTTTATTTAGGATAGTTCTGTAAACAAATGGGTAGACACATGCATGATCTTAGCAAACAGATGCTTTAATATATTTTGGGTCTCAATGTGACTTTGTGGGGTGCTGACTATCTTGGCAAAAACTCGATTACCTGACTCAGCACTCATTTGCAAATACAGAGCCTGAGACCTGGTCCTTAAGGGCTCTCTTTGGCTGGTGAGCATGCAATTTATCTTTTTAAACTGACACCGATTTTCCCATATCAAATAATGCATTTTATCTCAGAAGACGTACTAGGTCAATGGTTTGGACTGATGAGAAATGAAAATAGTAACATGCTCTAACTAAAATAATTCAGGGCTGGAAAAGCTTGGTATGGAGGAAAAAACAACCAATCAAAACCCAGCCATACCTAGAAAAAGTGCTATTATACCCTAGCTCCAACAGCTTAAACTCCCTTCCCCCCCACCTCCTCCCTTCCCCCCAGTACGAAAAACTGTAATGCTTCTCTGTCCCCGTGGCAGAGGAAAAAGGTGATTCTGGCTCATTTGCAGTATTCAACATTTGAACAACATTTGAACCCTTCCCAATTCAAATGCCAGAAAAGAGTGGCAATACCATTAAGCCTTATGAATAAGGAGCCAGTGAGATTTCAAGGAGTATGGGATGAGTGTTTCCTTCTCTTCCTCCTCTAGTTTAATGCCATTTCTCTGTCTTCTTAAAATCAAGCTGCCCTGTCCTTTAGTGAGCTTCTGACCATCCTGGTGTTCCTCAGTCCCCTGCTGTGACAAGCCTACAGCCACCTGCTGCAGCACCTGGTGTGTTAATATGGCCAGTAGTGCTTAACCCAGAAGTGCCATTTCTGGGCCAGCTCCACTTGATACCACCAACACCACTGCCCAGCCTGAACAGCAATTGGCACTGTGTGCACTCTCAGTGCCAGGCATTTCAGAGCAGCTGGAACTTACAGAAACCTGGCAGAGGTGCTGAAGTCCCCGCTGTTGCCTGCACAGCCACCTGTGCAACACCAGGCAACACGGGTGAACTTGCAAGGAGGCCTTGCAAACACAAGCACTCCTTCACCCTTTTCCCAAACCTACCCACCTACCAGTGAAGGTTCTCTCCCCCAGTCACCCTTCATTTGCTCTGTGTACCTTCAAGGAAATCTCAGTTGCCCCTGGTCTCCTTATGCTGGGCCGGGGCTTGTGCACCCTCCCCACTCCATCCCACCACTTCCCACCCCACAGGAACCCCCAGGGCAATCCCCAGACCCAAGCAGCAGTCAAGACCTTGCCCCTAACCTCACTTTCAGTCTCCTCTGCTCCTTTGGAAAGACTGAGGTATGTGCACATAAAACTACGGCAAGGGTATCAACTGCAAGACTTTCTCTTATCATTTCATGTGTGAGTAAGAGCTTCCAATCCTCCTGCCACAAAACTGAAATTAGTTTGTTGCACTCTGTTAGAGAGTAACTATGATTGATTCCTTCAATTGCTCCGTATCAGAGGTGGATAAGTGAATGTTTACCAGATACTGGTACTTTGGAGTTTGCTCAATATTATTAGATAGATCGGCATAATAAAACACTTAGGAACCCTTTGATCTAAAGGCTGCACTTATATTTCAGATCCCAAACGTCCATGGTACCAGAACATTTGCTTATGTGCACACTTCCAGATTACCATGCACAACACATATTCTTCCTGGCTTTCCCTTCAGCTCTGCTAAGTCAGGCATTTTAGAGTCCAGTGTCAGCTGGCTTTGCCCTACACATTGCCACAATCTATTAGCGAAGAAAAAAGCCTATTATTTTTTTGCTTAAATATAAGGTTAGAATTTGAGAAAAGCAGCATTTCTAGCAGCACCATGTACAGTACAGATCTTCAAGGATTTTTAATGTACTTGCTTCAAGGTGATCGTTGTTGTTCTCAGAGAGGAACCTCCTTATAGATTATGCCATTACACATCACCAGGTATTTTACCTTTGAACCAGGTTGAACCTGCTGTTACTGGAAATAAGTAATTGTACTAACTGGATGGTTAGTTCCCAGAATAGTCATTTTATAACTAGGGAGAGTACTTAGACTGCAGCCCTTCAAATCTCTGAATATATTATAACTTAACTACTTGGCAACATTCAGGGGACAAAAGCCACCTTAGTGAGTTCTCATTAGCAATACAAATATTTGGGCTTCTGGACAAAAGATGATTACAGTTTAAATGATATTGGGATAGCATCATGTGGTTGATTAAAAATGAAACAAACTGCTAATGCAGTAAAGAAAGCATCTATTTACAGGCCTGGACCCCCTTCTAAAACAAGAAGAGAAAAATTTCTGAAAAGTTTTCTCATTTTATGTACTACTGTGGACAAGTAACACATATGGTTTCTGTTAGGCACTTTTCCAAAGGAAACGGAAAGCAAAAGAGACAAAAATGGTGAGATACATCTTCCTTTAAACCCATGGATTACTATTAGAGGTTTTAGGGCTTTGTTTGGAATTGCAGGGCTAGTCTGGTAAGCTGTAATGCAAAACTACTACTGAATCAACAGAACTGTTGCCATGGAATCGATTCTTCGTAGTTCGGTGAAACACAATAGGGCTTGTTGCTCCACCATACCTTCTGCCCTTGCCTGGATATATTCTGCACCATGAAGGCAATATAATGGACTTCTGTCTCCATGGGCATCATCTCTATGGCATTTGCCTTCCAAATTAACCATACTATCTGAGGCCCACCAAATCGTATGGGAAAAAGCATTGAGGAGGCAGGATTTGACTTGCCTTTAAGAAGGCCTTTAAGAAGGTTTATGTGGAAGGCTTAATGTGGGTCAATGATGGGGTTTAGAGAACTGTAGAATTGTCTAATTTTTTTAAAGATACTTTTCATGTTATATAAACTTCATTGACAGAGTCCAATATGTCTGTGCTCCCAAAATGATATGCCAGGAATCAATCTGATAGGATGTTACTTGTGGTGCAAGGTGATAGACAAAGGGAATGCAGTACTGGATAATACAGGAAAAAAGAGAAGATATAAAGTGCCTGGCAATGTTGCTGTTTCTGGTCTGCCATTTCTTTCACAATCCAAATCACATCTTCAGCCTCAGCCTGCACTGACACAAACAGGCTGGTTTTAAACTGGCCAACAAGGCTACAGAAAAAGGCACAACTACCCAAGGACTCCTTGTCAGCACCAGAGCAAGCACTGGGCTGATGGAATGTTGCTACTGTGTACCCTGCTGCCTCATCCAAAAGTGGCCTAGGTCCAGCTCTGTGGGCCAGCACTTTCTCCTTGGGGATAGCCTCACCTTTGCGTTGTGAAGCAAATATCCTCTTTATGTCTCTGTCTTCCAGTTTCTTATTGATAAACCTTGTCTACTATCACTGCCATGAAGAAAAATGCTCGAAACAGCTAACATATATTGGGCGAGAGAAAACCTGGCACCCAGCTGACCTGAAATGTGACTGAGTTCAGTCCTTTTGTCCTGTTACTGCCTTTCAAGTGGTCATTTTATGATATGCTCTCCCACTGTTTTCCCTACAAAAGAGAAAGCAGGGTGACATTTCCTACCCTGCCACTCTCCAAATTGACAGCAGTTCACCCGTGTCACTTTCTTTGTCCCTTGTAAGCAGACAGGTACTTTACACAAAGTACGTGTGATGGACAAGTGATGGACAAGTGCCACAGTGGTCAGGGAAGGCATCTGAAACCCTGGATACCATTCTGAGCTTCAGAGGGCACCCATGTCTCCTCATAACAAAAATAGGTCAGAAATACAGCAAGAATAGACCTCTCTCATGGGGTTTTGGTACAGGAGCTCCTGTTTGAGGCCAGAGATGTCTGAAAATCTGAGAGAGAAGGTTAAAAGAAATTTTGGTGCTCATAGGAGAGGATGCTAAAAAAGGAGACAAGTGAGGGAAAAAAAAAGGATGAAAGGGAAAGGGAAAGGAGAAAAAGGAAAGGACCTTGATGTTTTAAAGAAGGATTTGGGTTTGGGGGTTTTTAAAAATTATTGTGGTCATGCCCAAGAGCTACTGAGTCTCAGTGATCAGGACAAGCACTTCCCAAGGCCCTAGCTCTCCTCCTCAGTGCTCTGCATTGCAGGCTGTCCCCTACAGAAATGAAGAGTACAAAGGTGTTGTACAAACTATGAAATCAGAATGGTAGGACCTTGTACTCCCTATGTCTTTATGCTGCAGAAAAGGATTACACAGAGCACAGGGAAATGAGACATAAATCTCCTATAGTCTCAACACAGGAGACACATCCCTGCTGGGGGATCTGATGCTGCCATTGGCAAAAAGTGTCAGCACCCAGTGAAACTGGTGGTAGTTTAAGGTATGCAAAATAAAAGAAATGTAGGACTGGCACTGGAATATTCATTTAGAGACCTTGACAACAGTGGGAATCCCTTCCTGGGTTCAGCTGTTCCAGACCAGACTGGAAATGCCAGCCAGAAAACAAAGCAAAGAGATGCTACTATTGCCCTTTATTTATTTAGACTTACTGTAGTGTAAACAGACATGAAACCTGAGAAAGCAAAAGCTCAGAGCACATCTTGTGCTTTGAGGATGTTTACAAACTGCCAGTCCTTTAGAAATAGTATAAGCAGGAATTAGAAAAAAAAAAATCCCTTGAAGGTATTTCCTGGTTCCTGCTTAAGCATGTGAAGGAAGAAAGAAGACTTACTCAACTTGGACCAGGTCCAGATGCACACTGTCCCCTCCACATGGGGCTTTGCTTTGGTAATGCTTGTATCCATGTTTGCCATTTGAACTGACGGAGCCCTGAACAGCAGCAGCCGGCCAAAGGAAAAGGTCGTCTGGGGCAGATGGTGGAAAGCCAGGCTTGGCAGCTTGTGGGCTGCAGACACTCCTGAGCAGTGCATGGGAGGGCCAAAGGAGGAGGAGGATTCACCAAGATGTCTTGGTGGCGTGGCCCTCAGCCAGAGCTAATAAGACAGTCGTCAGTTTCTCTGCCTTTTTTCAGCTTTTTGATGGAAGAAGAACAGCTCTTACCCGAAGTCCATTTGGGGCCAGTCTGCGAAGTCAACTGCTCTTTACAAAACCTGCTATTCACTTAACAGCATGGTATTCCTATGAAGCTCCTTTTTGGACATAATTTCCTCATGTTTGTGGGGCTGTAAATCTGGCTGCACACAAGGGCAGAAATATCCAAGCAGGTGGTTGCCAGAGCTCTCCCTTTGACAGAGCACAGGATCTGCTAGGCCAGGTTGCACCAGCAACCAGCAAGTTTAGTATCTTGTCTGAGGCATCAAGCAACGCCTGCTTCTCAAGAGACAAATTCAGAATTCCATGAATGATTCAGTGCTGGCTACGAGGGAGAAAAATTCCTTTATCCCTAAATAAATCAAATACTCAGCATCTCAGACCTATTGCCATCAAATTCCTGTTTTAGTTCTGCTTTGTGCTTCACACACACAGCCGCACACACATGATGGCCTTCCTTTCCAAATATTGGGTGAATTCTGTCTCATGGGAGCCCACACTCTTTCTAAAAGGGTCTACCAAACCCCTTGCCCTTGTCATGCCACACAGCACAGGGCACAGCCCGTACCAACCTACAGCCAGAAGCCAGGCATGTTCAGCTGCCCTGGGGAGAAAGCAGGTGAGGGAATGGATACTCCTATTGTCTTGCTCACAATTCAAACAGGATTTAAGATGTTGCAGGACCTTCCAAACAAGTGATTGCAGTCATTAACGAAGGTGGTGTGGAGCAGGTCAATCGGACTTGTGAATAGCACAAAGCTTTGCAGGAAACAGAAATGCTTTGATGGCTGCAATGACGGTATAAGGAACTACGTGAACCAATTCACACTTGATTTTCCAGACAATCACAAGCTCTTAAATGTTTACTGAAACCAGTGCCAGCTGTCCAAGTCCTGTCCTACTGGAATCATGTCACTCAGCCACCGCACTTCAGTTTCTTGTTCATGAAGAGAAGTGGCAGTGCCTGTGCTGCTCATTCCTGGCCCTGGCAAAGGGCTAATACTAAGGGGCTGAAGGACTAAAAGGCAGGTCCTGAGACTTGTCCCACCTTTCCTGTGGCTGGTGTGACATACCTACCAGCTGGTGCAGCTGACTAGGACTGCCCTCTAGTGCAGGGATCAAATTTGCTGAATAATTTAAAAGATGGGGATAGCTAAGAATGGAACAGACACCTGTGGCTGAATGGTGAGCCAGCTCTTGCTCAAGTACCAGAGGTCTGTGGCTGGCAAGGAAGTTCCCAGCTTGTATTCTAGGTGGCACATTGACCATGAATATGAGGCCACCAATGTGCTTTAAGAGTGCAGAATAACTAGTTGTGTCTTTTTTTGTGAACAGAAGTTCTTATGCAAATCACAGGTAAATCAGTAAAGTATCACCAAATCAGAAGCATCACATCATCATCTCACATATTAGAAATGTCAGAAATGGCTTTTGGGGGTAATGTGTCTAAGTGAATACTTGGCTAGCTCAGTCTCTGTCTCACATGTTGGTGGTTGACTACTGAACCAATTCATGAATCTTCTCACCTTACAGGAGGTTTTAGAACTTTTTCATAAAAGAAGACTTTTCCATGGTTTCAAACTACTGAAATCTATGAATGCCCAAGAAAAATGTCCTTCCACTGTGCAACAGTGGAATCAATCACTCCAGACAATTTTAAATAATCTTGATTTTTCACTCATTGCTTCAGGCTTTAGACTTAACTTTGTTAAGACAGAAAACAGAGCAATCTCATCATTAGATTCAGCAACCACCTGCAATTAGATACAGCAAGATAAAATTACATTACTGGATAGAAAAGATCTACTTACAGTGGTTCCACATAGACATCTGAACTCTTTATCTTCTTCTGTACACCTGGTGCATTCTGTCTATATTTTTATCACGAGACAAATGAATCCGAATGAGCTGGGTCAGAATGACCACATTCTTGGAATCCACTTGATAGCTTCCTGTTGAAAAGAGGTATTATAAGGAGATGAAGTTAATAATGTGAAAGATTCAGAAGAATGGCCGTGGACTACAAAGCTTTTTATCTTTCAAAACCTTTTGTAGCAGATTAGTTCACTCAAGCTCATCCAGTCCATGGTATTTTCTCTATGAGAGGCCAATATCTGGGCAAAATATGAGAAATTATATAAATTTGTCCTGTAATCCATAATAGATAGAACTTATTTCAAAAGCATGGTGCTAATGAAGCACCATTAGACAGGCAGTGGTAGTAAGTGCCTTGGCTCTTAAGGTTCTGTGGCTGCATTTAACTCACATGAGATGTATTAACAGATCCCACATGCCCCCAGCTCCCCAATACTCACTAATATACACACACACTTGCACAGCCTGCTGCCCATCCCCAGATTTGGCTATATCCCTGGAAAGCTTCTCACTCTTTCTGGATTTATCTAGCCTAAACAAGCTAATTACCTGCAAACATTACCACCTCATACCCATCCCTCTTCCCAGCTCTTCTAGTTTATACAAATGGGACCTACCATGCTCTCACATAACTAAAAATCAGCCCAAGGTACTGTGGCCAAAACTAATTTAAATTTCAACAATTTAATTAGATGACTGTGCAGAGCAAATGAACATCCTTCTCTGGTTCCTGGTGGAGAGTTATCCACATAAAAGCACATCATTACAACCTGTAGGTGTGAATTCAAGGACGGACACCATGACACAGAGTCTAATTATGGTCAGAGCTTGAAGACATTGTTAGAAATTGTTACCACTGCTGCATGTATTCTGTGACTACTTAGAAGATTTTACTTTCTAACCTACAATAAATGCACCTGAACTGCTCCTTCTGGTCACCTGACTAACTACTTCTTTTGAGAGTGCTATTTGTACCAGTCTTGCTGGTGTATCTTTTGTGAGGCCTCCACTAACTACAGTCAAATGATCAGACTTCGGCAGCAGAGCCAGGAAGAGAATCCCAGATTTATAAAAGTTTCTGGCACTACACAGCCAGATTTTCAAGTTAAGAGCAGCAACATCTGTACACAGACAGTGCAACTTCCCAGTAATAAAGATGTGCTGACTACTTGGTGTGCATTCCCACTGGCTGAAAACACAGACACAGTGTGGAGGTGAATGTTCACCACTGGGGCAGCAAACTGAGACTCTGGCTGACAGCAGAAAAATAAGAGGATTTCTTTAAGCAGTTGTTTCTTAAAACGAATCTCGTGACAAACTCACAGGTCTGGTTAAACCTTTGCAGAATTAGACAAAAGGATTGTCAAATAGCTGCCATTTTCAACCTTTAACTGGCTTATTTCCTCAGTTGCCTTGGGAAGAGTGTCAGTGTGCAAAGTGATATGTACAGGCACACTTGCTCTTCCTCTCTCTCCCAGAGGTATTCTTAGCAAACACCTGCTGCCACTGCTCCTGCCATTGAGAAGAAAGGATCATTTCAGACCCACTGGGCTTTTCATCCTTATAAATGCAGTCATACAACAGCATAAATGCAGCAGTTGTGTAACAATTCATTGTATTTCACAACAGCTGGAGGAGCAAGAGCATCTAAAAGGACAAACCACCAAACATTCCATGTCCCTTCATATAACAGGTAAACACACTGTAAATGGAGTTGGTGGAGTTGGAACAGACCACCTTGTAAGTCTGAGAGCACAGTCTTAAGTGCACCACTGATCACAGCTGAACAAGTTTCTCTTAAGCCCTCCTTCAACGTTTTATTTCCACGCTTTCCTACAGGGACACTGACTTAAAAGTATGCATAAATTTCATGCCAAAATACGTCTCTATCTAGCTTCAAATCAGAGTCATGGGAAAAACTCACACTGGCTTCAGCAGAGTTTGCTCAAGCCCTTCATCTACCCTAACCTACTGCTGATAGCTATTTGTGTCCCTAAACGACCCAGATGTCCCAGATGATAGCACATGAACAGGGTATCATACTGATCATAGCATGGAGCAATAACTTGACTGCTCCTAAACTATTTGGAGCTAGTAACAAGGAATGCAGAGATAAGCACAGCACATGGTACTTTCACAAGGGTGTAAGGGAGCTCCATGGACTAGTGGGTACTGACCCCACTTCTTTAAGTCCTGTTGAAAACTCCATAGTCTGTAGATCCCAGTCTGATCCCCTTTGCTCTCAGATGCAGATATTGCTCCTCTGAAGTCAGTGCAGTGCTATTACTGCACAAGCATGGGAGTAAGTTAATATTATCTATTTTCTCACTTACATGTTCTTATGCAGCAGCCAATAAAAGCTTGAAGGGGCCTTTGTTTAGTGGAAAGGGAGCAAGATGACTGAAACTTATTGTAAGGTCATGCACACAGGCTGGTAGTCCTGGTAGCAAATGGTAGCTCCTTCTACCCTGCAGTAACATCTGCATGTGTCTAGATACAAACAAGGAAACAGTCTTATATCATTACTACTTCAGAACAACAGAACTAACAAGACACAACTGCTGCTCAATTACAATTTCTATTTTACAGCACTGTGCAAGATAAAAGCTCCCCCCTCCTCCTCCCGCTTCCCTAATATAATATTAAGATTGAGATTTAGTGAATCAGATAACCTTAAATTCAGTTTTCAAAGCAATATTAACCCTGCCCAACAAGGCTAGTCAGACAGTGGAATGTGACAGACTGTAATTTTGGCAAATAGTTTGACAGAGTAGTGTCATTTTGCCTTTCACTTCAGGAAGACACACACACATGCCAATGGGAACACGAAAGCAGAACCGAAAGGAGAATTCTCTAACACAGCTATTTGAAGAACTTGATTTATATCACTGATTAACTGATAGTTATTCTTTACAAGCCCTGTTCCAGTACTTTCCATCAAATATCTCTGCCTTTAGGTATTTAGTACTTAATTGCTTCCCCATAACAGTAGGCTGTTCTAGCAGCCTAGCAGTTCTTAATCCTCTGTGTTTTAATCACTTGGCCATCACTGGGATCTTTAATATAGAACATTGTGATTTCAAAAATGTCTCAGCCACATAGTAGTTACAGTGCAAGCACGCTGTGAGGTTGAACAGCATAGTCACGAACCCTCCTCTGCTGGGCCAGGAAGTGTGCTACCAAAATCCGTGCTACTTATTGCCCTGAAACTGTCCTGGAGTTCCACCTCCACCAATATCTTGTAGCTAAAAATGGAGCTCTTGCCTCACCCCACAGAGGTCGCTAATTAAAACCGGTATTTTTAGACTGCAGGTATACTCAGATACACTGCAATTGATACTATAAATATTTTGGGGTTTTATTGTCTTATACAATTAGTCCCTAGAAAAAGGACAGAAATTTCACCTTCACTCTAATGTCAGCCCAACTTATGAAAATATATACTGGATATAAAACAGAGGAAAGAATAAATCAAAAGGCATTCAATGACTTCAGTAACCTTTCAACTACATTAGTGGGTGATGGCAGAAACAACAAACAATTGCAAAGCAGCAACCAAGTAGCTGAATTTACTGCATCAGCTCCAGCTGCATTTTAAAGATAATTTTATTTTCCCACTTTTTGCCTTCCTTTTTTATTTTCCCTCCAAGAGAAGAAAGCATCTGTTGCAATTTCAGCCAAGGCTAGGGAGAGGCTTCAGGGAAGAGCAGATGAGAGTATTTGCAATTTCATCAAGTTCCTAATAGCTCAAGTGAGAAACATTGGAGTTATAGATACTCCAGTGCTCTGGGTTTTCTCCAGCAGACCGGGTAGACAGAGACATCAGGGGAAATTTCCTGTTCCCTCATGGCTCTGCACAACACTTTCTCACCACCTCTTCACATGTCCTGATGTTGTGTATCTGGTGTGCAAAGTACAGAAGACACACTTGAGTTATCTTCTGGCTTGGAAAGGAACCTGAAAGGACTACAGAGGGCTACAAAAAAATGCAAAAATGCTGGAAATCAATTCAACATTGATTGGAAGAGGAAAATCACACTACTTCACCATTTCTAAGACCCATAGTTCAATAAGGCAAATGGAGAAATGTTTTGCTCGATACACTGTTCAATACATTGCCTGCATTACTGGCTTACACAGCTGTATGATACCCTGATTTTCTTGGTGCTGGTGCATTCACTTTCATAAGACTTCTTACAGAAAAAGGCTACAGCTGTTAAAAGTGTTTTATAGATGGGGAATGGAGAAACTGAGATCACTTGACAGCTAAGAATACGGGTCTTTGAAACCTGGACTAATGCTTAAATTTTTGTATCTTCCTTCCCTTTCCATCCATCATTCCAATTGTTAACCATCCACTGTGACACAGAGTAGCCCAAGAAATGCATTAGGATTTTGATCTGTGCACTTCTTATTTATTTTACTGTCCTAAACTCATCAAATATCAAAATAAATTTGAGTTAAAAGGGTCCACTGGGTAGACAATTTCAATGCAAAATCTTTGACACCGGAAGTCATTTTCTGCAGTGGACCTTGTTTGTATGCATTGCATTCAATGAGGTTTTGTGTGCCCTCCAGGAAGGCTGACCTGCTCTCTAATGACAAAAGATGCAGTAAAGAGAACTAAAGAGGAAAATAATTTGAAATCCACAATAATCAATTAGGATGCCCTTGATAGCCATTCTAAGCAGTAGGAAGTGCATTTGGCTTCACTGTAGTTTTGCAGAGAAGATAGGTGCATTTATAGGGATGAATACATAAATATTTCAGATGATAAGATGCTTACATTGTGGACTTCAATTTTCCCAGTGCAAGCAAGAAAGCTGCTCTCAACCTTTAGCTTTTGTCTGTCACTCAGAAATATGTAAGCCCTGGACTGCAGCAGGTCTGGTCTCATTACAGGGAAGAAAGTGAGGCAGGGTTGCTACAGTCAAACACAGAAATTTACTGTGGCAGCGTTAAGTTATATTCCTTTTCCTGCATGTAGGTTACTGAGCTACACAGGTCTTTGTTATTCTATATAAAACTAGAATAATTTACAGTTATCTGCACTCAGACTAACACATAACATTGTTTTAAGTTACATGGGCTAGAAGAGAGACTTGGATAAATTTAGTAGCATTACTGTAAACTGGTCACAACTTTGCTGAAGTATTACAGGTTTAAGGGAGACAAAGTTTAGTCACTATTTAGTGAGTTCATGTAATTCTAGATTTTATGAAAGGTGAAGAAACATCATGGAGAGGCAACATTGACACTCTTTGTTCACCAGGCAGGGAAACTGCAGTCAGGCAGTCAAAGCTTCCCTTCCAGCCACTGAGTCAGCTGAATTATCTATTTGGAGACCTCTACCCCATTTACTCAGCTGATTTTTCCCCCCTCCTCTGCTAGGTCCTTGGGAGATACTATTTTGGGATACTATTTTTTGCCAGAGCAGCCATCTCTGTGACATCTATTTGTAGAAGATACCCTCCCCTGCACTCCTAGATGAGGGTGCAGGTGCAGATGAGGAAGCCCCTTGCTTTCACTGCTGCCTAGAAAAATGTTTTCAGTATTCTCTTCGAATTAGGCAAATGAAATCAATTCAGGCTAATCTAGGAATGTGCTGGTACCTCACTATCAATTTACACTCTACTGAAGTGGAGCTCAAGCCCAAGTCCAGATATGTATGTGCAGAAAGGTACTATACAGCTCCATACAGTCAGCCCATCTAGCTCCACAAAAGTGGTTTCGCCTCAGGAGATCGGAGAAAATCCAGAATCAGTCATGTTTGCTTGGGAAGCCAGGGGACTTGAGCAAAAATGCTAAGTTTATCTGAGTAACTTTTAACCTGAAATCCACTCCCATGTGAATTACCGAAGCTATGATATATACTGTTGCCAATAAAGAATTCCACAGCCATGCCTGCTGAGGAACTAGAAAAAAAAAAGAAAATGATCCCTCTTTCAGGCCCATTTCCTCCAGCCCCTCAGAGCTAGCAGGTATGGTAGAAGCCAGTAGAAAGGACATAACCAGTTTATTACAGTCTCAAATCTAGTCTTAGTCTAGGATATAAATTTCATCTCCTAATGACTATAATGCAGCCTTTTGGAGCTAGTTGGTATGATAAACTTATTCTGCTTAAGTAGTTCCAAGCCTTTTTTTCTTCTACAGGCGTAACTATTTCAGTTGGAAGTGTGTTCTCTCTCTTTTTTTTTTTCCCCCACATACTGAAATGGTTGTATTGGCATCATACACCTTTATACAAACAAAATCTTCATTCACAGTAGAGATCACAGAGCTTTAACTCCAGGATATTTAAAGCCACTGCAATTTCTCTGGGTAGACAAACCACATAATTTCCAACACTTGGAGATTCATCCATCAGAGTTCTTGTGATTTGGCTTGTCACAGTTCTGGAGAGCTTCCCAAAACTCGCTGTCATGAAATATTGTCACAATATGCAGGATCCTTTCCTAAAGTGCCACTTCAGAAAAGCAGGCAGAAGTTCCACCCAGGAGCTGCTGGCCTTCAAAGCCTACAGCCCTTTTGCTTCTCTTCCACATAGCTGACCTTGAGCTGTACTTGCTCCAGCTATTCTCCCCCTCTCTTCTTTCACTAAAGAGTTTGCTCTGCCCTGTCTGATGTTTCTGAGTCATTATCCATGTCTTACTATCCATCTCTGAGTGGCTCATGTGTAAATTAAATGGCAGAAATAAAAGGCTTCACTCTTAATAACACTTCTTAGGAAAAATGATCCAAAACTCTGCCCTTCCATGACTCTCTAACAGGCTTGTGTCTTCTCTGTCATGAGAAGCTGGAATGCATTGCATTAGGTTTCGAAGATCTGACTGCTTGTGGAGGATGCTAAAATATCCTCTCAGCAGGGAGAGAATTACCCTAATCGGCAGTGCTATCCATTAGTTTGGAACAGAGAGTGAGTCCAGTCCCAATAGCTCAAAACTGCTCCCACAAGCTCTGATCCATTAACCCTGGCCCTACAAATATCGCTTCTACTCCCTCCATCTACTGAGGAATCCTTTCCACAGCCTGAAGGAGGAGTTTGGCTGGGACAAAAGCTGAAAGCAGGTGGGCAGTCAATGACTTGGGATGAGATCAGAAGCATCTGCTCCTGCCAGCTCTTCAAAGCCATGGGGATGATGTGTGAACCACAGCCACCTCACCCCACAGCAGCCAGAGGAGCAACAGTGTGTGCCACATTCCTTCACTTTTCAGCTGGGACTTACCTTATGAATCTTCCCTATTTTATTTCCACAAGGTTACAGCAAAGACAACAAGGATAGTGTGGGCTGAACAGCTCCAAAGACAGGAAAACATCTTTGTGCATTGCCTCAGATGATTACAGAAAAGATCTAGAAATAAAAAAAACCCCAAACTTTTCTTGATTCCTGGTATAAACTAACATTTCTATTATTTCTCTTATTTTCTTTTTTTTTTTTTTCTGTGTGAAACTAATCACTCTTATCAGTGTCTCCTTGAAACGCTCAGCCTCCTCATCTGGTTTTGTAAGACCCGGGCCTGAAAAAATCCAAACAAGCTCAACGTGATGTAGAATGTGTCATAGAGCTCATCCTATTCAAAAGTTTCTGGATAAAGAACGAGGAATCCCATAACAGCAGAAAGTAAAAGTATGATGTGCCCCAATAGAAGTGTGAGCACAGAGGTGCACTGGGACCTCAAGGCCTTCAGAGTCAGAAAATCACAGGTGCTGCCTGCTGTAATGAAACAACACCTGTTGGAAATAGAGCCATGAGAATTTGATACAAGAGTTTATTGAGTGTCACAACAACCTCCAGAAATGCTCTGCAAAGATGTCTCACAGGGCTCTGTATCAGGCTCTGAGGACAGCACTGACTGACCCTCCACTGGGCACTTTGGCTTCAGCCAACAAGCCACATTTGGGGAAAGCACCACCTTCAGGGATATGATAAAGGCACTGCTTTCAAAACAAGAAACCTAACAGCTGTAGAATTAATTGCAGGCATAGCACAAATTGCTTAGGAGTCTAATTTTACATGTAAATGGCAATTAGGCTCTTAGATCATTCGGGTTAGAAAATTTCACAGTGGACCATCTGGAACCTGCAGGAGCAGCAGTCCCGGCCACACACCACAGACTTTTTTGTTCTCCTGTAGGAACTCAATTGTCTGAGAGCAGGGAGCAGGGTGTCTCTTGCTACTCTATAAGGAGCAGCTGCCTATGACCTCACATTTCAGTGATGACCTCACACTGGCTCTGTAACAGTAATTTCCAGGGGACTTCCCATTTTACCACGTTGTAGAGAGGAGAATCTGGCTCACTGAGATAAATGAGTGAGAACTTGCAACTATGAGAAGATGCCACCATGCCCTGCCCCCTGCATCTCCTATGCCTGAGAGACGAGCCCTGAAGAGAAATACCTGCCGAAGAGCCTCCACCTCACATCATGCACCATAATGAAAAATACTGGTATTTTATTTATGTTGCCAAATTAACAGAAATGATCATCGAAAAACTATCTTGGCAGTGTCTAATAACAACCTTTTTAGAGGCCTATATTTTTTGCCATAGCTGCAACTCTTCAAAAATGTGATGCTTTGTTTTGACTTGACTAAGGGCTGGGGTGGGTAGGTGGGTGGTCTGGAATCCATATGGGCCACTTTAAGTACCTTAGTCACACCAGAAGCTTCAAGTTACCACAGCATCCTCTCTGTTTTTCCTGTTAGCAATGATAGAACCTCAAATTGAAAACAAAAAATAAAGATTTCCAGTTTAATTAGTTACAAACCAGTTTTACACAGTGTTTCCCTTTCTAGAGATACTCAGCTTATGAGGTGTTTGCTGCCTGGTAACTGGTTTCTCTGAGTAAGATTTTAGAAATAAATAGCTCAGCATGTTTCTTTTAGTTATTCTCTCACTGACTTGAAATAATACTTTACTTATTTATTCCACTTTCCTGTGGTCCTGCTTGTTCATTCTTTTTGAGTTCCACTTGTCAGTATTTGGACAGGAGACCTTAAAGAGAACCCTGCTCAGGTGTTGATCCAATGCTCTCACATGGTATCTTTCAGCCTTACGCCTCTGAAGATGCTTTCTGATGCTCTGTAAAAGAAATGACAGAGCAGCTCTTTAAAAATGCCTTTTACAGAGTGTCACTATTGGAAATGGTGTACCTAAATAAAAATCCCTAGTACTTCCTCCCACCATGAATGTCCTAGCAGCATCTGCGTGACAGTTTTCTATTTCCTGAAGCAATTTGGTCTGTCATGGTGTCACACAGTACCCAACAGCTGCTGTCAACCAAGAAGTAGCTTCAGATCCACAGTGGGTGAAGTTTCTTCTGGGCAGTCCAGGAGTCTCCACATTCTTGCAGTCCTGGAAAGGGTTTCCTGTCCTCCAGGATGGATCATTTCCTTTTGATTACTGCAGCCAAACTTTTGCCAGGCAGGTAGCATTTTAAGACTCCAGAATTGCACAAACACCATTTGGGAATGTTTGAGAACAAAATATGATTTTGGGTACAGTACAGCTACATTATTCATGCAAATCCACTGCCAAGGAGTCTTGTCATAATATACCATCTATTTAGGAAAAAAGAAATAAGGAAAAAAAGTCCACCCTTCTCATAACTGGTGGGACATCATAAATCCTGGGTTCCAAGAGCTTTGGTCCTCCACCATCAGCTGATTTCATTATGCCTTCTCTCTCTTTACTGAGACTCCTGTATTCCTGCCAAGTGTTGTTTCTTTGTCCTTCTCTCCAGGCTTGGATCACTGCACTCCTCCCTCTTTTTTCAGGCCATCCCTGTGCCCTCTGTGGTGCCAGCTCTCAAGTGCACCAAGGTGAGCCAGAAAAACTCCAGAAGTGCCAGAAAATGGGCCCAGAAAAGTACCAGCATGGAAATAGTGTGGATGGCTGTGGGACTTGAGTCAAGCACACACCAAAATGACCATTTAAATCTGTACTCATATCCCCTTTAGGTCACAAATCAGCTTTGTCTCACTGGTAGAGCCTCTATAATACCATTTTGTTTTCTGCTGGTGTTTCTAAGGCTGCAGACAATGAAATGCAAGAGAAGCTGT
Source organism: Pachycephala philippinensis (assembly GCA_013397055.1). NCBI lineage: Eukaryota > Metazoa > Chordata > Aves > Passeriformes > Pachycephala > Pachycephala philippinensis. The sequence goes on along the minus strand of VWZT01002467.1, from coordinate 10,800 downwards.
TATGATTGTGCTGCAGCCTGGGAGGCATGGAAAGAAGCCACCAGCGTGACCACTTGCTCCTGATTATAGCTTGTGTGGATGCTGTCGTGATGGAGACTGACTGTGGTGCCAGATAGCCTGGGGAATAGTGTCCAATGGGCTTTTAAGATAAATGCTTTTAATTTCAATAATTTTTCATTTCTTTCTTGATCGCGTGTCTAGTCTTCTAGCTGAGCAACTACCTCTATTGTTGTTGCCCAGTGGATTTGATTTCTAGTTTTGCAGACTGCACAGGAGCCAAGATCTGGGTTCCTGGTAAACGTGGAGTATTTGACATGGTGCCTGACCATCTACAGCGACTTCTGCACAAGCAGTGAAACAAGAGAGACCCTGCCTTGACTCTACTGTGGAACAGGAGGGAGTCACAGGGAAAACACACACACAGAGGACATACTAATTTTGCACCCCTGCTATTCTGGACAGTCCCTCCTATTGATTATATTAGCATACACTCCATGTTGCAAGGAAGCAGAAAGCAACAGGTTTCGTCAACCTTGTGTTGAGAGGCTGTTTTTTTTCCTATCCAGAACCAGATGGAAGTGGAAGGGGAACATTTGAGAACCAAGCCAAGTGCATGGTGGTTGTTCTGCAATTGTATTTCCACAAGGTGTTGTGTGGCCTGTAACAGCCAGTGGGGTGCTTCCATAGTGAAAGCTATTAAGTGTTATTAATGAATTATGTTATGGTAAAAGCAACAGTAAATAGAGGTTGCTAATTTAGGAAGTATTTTAGGGTCTGATTGGTTTTGCTACTGCAGTCAAAGATTACTTGGGGTTGGACATTGTTGCTTGTCTGGAAGGTCGAGTTAAACACCTGAATGTGTGGAGCAATGTCATTATGCATCACCAGGGGACTCTGCAAGAATCAGAGGCAAAGGTGACTCCTGGGCCTGGGCAGCACAATTTCTGACATGTTGTCATAGCACACCACAACATTTTAAGGCTTTTTAAAAGTGAGAGATGTGCTGACGGAAGCAACAGAGCACATGTGCAATCCCAGGGTGATCCATTCAGACCATGGAACAGATTCTACCTATGGAGATTGCCTAATGCTAAGAAGCCCTCAGCCTCTCTTCCATTAGTGAGTTGTGAAGTTTTTCACTTGTCTTGGCCACTCTATTTCAAAGTGAACAGCTTTTGGGAAGAAAATACACAGAAAGTAACCTGACAGTTTGTATCACACATTTGCCTAAGCTATCTTAAAACTCTGCAGAAAATTTATTACACAAATACACCGGCTACCATCACATTTTCCCTTTTCAGAATCTCTGAAAAACACAATCTGTTTAAAAATCACAAATTAGGCAACTAGTAATGATGGCATTCATGTAAAACTACTTCTACAAAATTATTCAAATTTTTTTCTGACTTTTAAACTTCTAACTTTCATGTTCTAAAGCTCCTCTCAGCAACCATCAGGGAAAGTTACACTAAGTAAAAAGAAAATGGAACTTTGGTTAGGCCCATAACTCTGACATAGAACCTCTGACTACTGAGGAATTTCCAATAAAATAAGGAAATCTGATGGTAATTGCCATAGCTCTTGAGGAACCTCATACACACACACACAGAGAATATTCTGAGTAGGAAGAATCAGCGAGTGGCTGGGTTGGGTGAAAGACTGAAGCAAAGACTGAAGCTTCATACTAGATCTAAGCCAGCAACAAGTTTCAAAATGGCCTATAAAAACAACAGGAAGAGCCTGTAAAGCTATTTCCTGATGAAAAAAGACCTTGTCCTTCAGGATATCTCTGTAAAGCTGTCTCATTCCCTAAATCTGCCTTTGCTGTCAGCAAGATATACCTGAAATCACATGGCTTTGTAGGGATTATTCAAATCAGAGAAAGGAGTTTAAGGAATTCAAAGCATTGAAAAAATGTCACTCTTTACAAGTGTGTTTGGGAAAACGGTTTGAGTTTAGTTTGCTTTGGTATTCGGGGATCCTAAAGAAGAGAACTGAGCCTTAGTAATATTCTTTTCCCAATCCAGATCAAAAGGTAAGAGAAATGTGTAAGATATTCCTCTCCAAGGCCACAGATACATCTTTCAAGGTATGCTTCAAGGTACACCTGGCTCAAAAACTGCATCTCCACAGGCCACTAAAAATCCGCCTTTTCACCTCCTCTCAATTTTTTTGTCTTTTCCTTTTCCTAACTAACTTCATTCCTTCACCCCATTCTCTCAAACCTTCTCATCCCTACTCCTTTTTTCCATTCATTTTCTTTACAAGATCTTTCTCTGTCGTCCTCCCTCCAGTTTTGCCCTCACAGTTCACCTTGTCCCATCCCACAGGCCTTGCTCTGCTCAGGGTTTAGAAGAATTGACCCAGGTTTAGACCCTGAAGCAGGATCTTACAGGGTCACACCCTTAAACTACTTTTTTCTTGTACCCATTTATACAGGGCTTTACCCTCCTGTTGACATCATCTGGTGACATCAAGTCCTTCTCAATAGATGATTTAGTTTGGGATCATATGGCCCAAGAAGAGCCTGCCAACAGGTGAGTCCTACTGAGGAAACATCTCTTTTTCATGGAAACATTCTCCCTTCATCTCCCACCTGATTTTTGTGTGCTATCTGTCTTGCAGAAGTGACTTCCTTTTTCTAGACACCCCCCTATATAATTATAGGAATTTTATACATAATTTCCAACACAGGCATCGCTTTGCTGCCGTCATCTCCTTTCCAAGTGCTGTCAGGCATTTGGCACTTCTGTGGCCTTCCAAATGATGGCACATAAGCCCTTTGTCGTAAGGGTTATATAGCTTGATTTATCTTTTCTCCTCAGGTCTGTGTCAGCAGAACTGAGAGCACATCTCCCCATCCTGGATGAGGTACACGAAGTAGGTTAACTCTTTGCCTTCACTTACAATGCAGCATCTCACAGGGAATGTTTAGCCCCTGGTGTTCATCCATTTGAGGCTGTGGTAGTTATTTGTAGCTCAGACCAGGGGGTTCACGCTCAAGAGACTGTGCCAGCCTTTGCTGAATCTTTGACCAACAGTACCAACAGAACCGGAGCAGCAAGAAGCTGTCAGGATCAGTGCATTGCTCACTCATGCTCCACTCCACAGGCTCCACTCCTGTTTCTGCTTAGGGATATCATAACAGCACCTAAAGGTTCGTTCAGAGTTAAGGGCCAGCTGTGCTGGATGACATACAAACACACTGTTGAGGGAAGTCTGTGGCACAAAATGTTGAACACTGACACAGTTAGACAAAGGAACATGAAACCATTATCTCCCCCAGATCAAAACCAGGAACTGAGATAGTAACTGTGACTTGTCAAGGTCACTCAAGAATTGAGCAACAGAGATTAGAACAGAAATTTTTATTTCTCTGAGTCACAGCTCAGTGTCTCAGTCACAAGACCATCCTTCACCTCTCACTCTCACCCCAAGGGAAGAACATGTCATTCCTATTTTCTTACCTAGCAGCAGTCCTAGCTACAGGCGATAGGGTCCTTCTAAGTGAGCAGGGTACCAGCAAGGGTGGAGTCTGAAGCAACAGGGACACATGAGCACTTGCCTCACTGCTGGAGGCATATGACACAGCTGGTGTGCATTAGAAAGGCTGCCTGATTCCTATAGCACCCTCAGATTTCATGCCCCATGAAGCTGATGGAGACAAGAAGAACTTGCAGCCCAATCCCCCTCAGATTAAGTTTCTAAACATTTCCTTTGTGGCATGTGGAGAGAATCTGAAGGAGAGCTCAACAGCACAGATATTTTCCTGGCAAGGGAAGCACTTTGAAGCTCTCAAGTGGTCCCAGAATAAACTTCATGACTTAGGAATGAACACTATGTGCTGACAACATCATCAGTTCATGGCTTTAAAGGCAACCTTCAGGACAGCTTTTCTTGGTGTTCACTGCAGGGTTGTGATCCAGACAGATTTTCTGGAAAGAATGCAAAGGGTTAAGTGGAACACCTCCATGGGATGCTTCTGTGGGCATGCATGCTCATCTCCATGGACATCAAGGGATAGGGGCACTCACCCATGAGAAGCAGATGTGAATTGGAGCTTTCTGGTGGGCTCTGTCCTGCTGGTTCCCCTCACAAACCTGAAGTGTCACTGCAGGGGGAATGGAGGGGGAAGGGAATCATTGGGACACAATCTGGGAGAGGAATTGCAACAAACACAGAGACATGGTTTAGGCTGATATAGCATAGCCAGACAGATTAGGAAAGGCCCTAAAAATACCAAAAATAATCACATAATGGGAAGGCAGTAACTCATATTAAGTGATTCCATGCAGAAGATGGACAGGGATCTAAATGGGAAGAAGGTGCTGGTCAGATAGATGGTTTGGGATGCCTGCTGGCTAAGAAACAGTGTGGAGGATTAAAAAAGGTTATCTAATGAAAGTAAATGCAGGGGCAAAATTCTGGCTCTGTTGAAATCCAAGACAGAAAAAAACTTCAGGGGAGTCTGGATTTGACTGGGGAGATTTGCTGTGCTTGTAAGCCTGCAGGCATTCTTTTTGTTCATAGTCACAGCATGGTGCATGTGTGGTACTGCCATGTACTTGAATGCCATCTAGGCCAGTTTATGAGGAAAAGTGCTAGCTAGAAAGTACAAACTTCTAATTGTATCATACACCCTATCTTCTAAACCTTTGAAACCCTGGGCGAGTTCTTGGCTTTGGGCAGGAAAGCTGAACAAGCAAAGCTTTCCCTGTCCCTCTGTGTGGTCCTGTGAATGGTTTCTTAAGTATCTTGAAACAAAGCTGTTTTTCTGCGTGAAACTTGGTCCATTCAAGACCAAGTTTCATGATCTACACTTCTACTGTAATGGAAGTTTCACTTCTCATTCCTACCAGGTCCCAGGCAGACACCGTGCAGTAGAGGCAATAGCTTGGAAATTATGGCTTGGGGCAGAGTGGCTGGAAAGCTGCCTGGTGGAAAGGGACCCAGGGTTGTTGGCTGACAGGGGCTGAACATAAGCCAGTGTGTGCCCAGGTGGCCAAGGCAACCAATGGCATCCTGGCCCGGTATCAATAATTGTGTGGCCAGCAGGACTAGGGCAGGAATCGTCCCCCTGAATCAGTGCAGCCCCCTGGTAAGGCTGCAGCTCAAATCCAGTCTTCAGTTTTGGGCTCCTCACTACAAGAAAGACATAGAGGTGCTGGAGTGTGTCCAGAGAAGGGCTGTGGAACTGGTGAAGGGTCTGGAGCACAAGTCCTGTGAGGAGCAGGTCAGGGATCTGGGTTGTTTAGCCTGGAGAAAGGAGGTTCAAGGGGGACCCTATCACAATTATCTGAAGGGAGGTTGTAGCCGGGTGGGATCAATCTCTTCTCCCAAGTAACCAGCAACAATACAAGACGAAATGGCCTCAAGTTGCACCAGGGGAGTTTTGGATTGGATATTAGGAAAAATCCCTTCACCGAAGGGGTTGTCAAGTATTGGAGCAGGCTTGCCAGGGAAGTGTTTGAGTCACCATCCCTGGGGGTATTTAAAATACGTGTGGATGTGGTGCTTAGGGACAAGGTTTAGTGTTGTACTTGGCAGTGCAAGGTTAATGGTTGGTCTTGATGTTCCCAAAGTCTTTTCCAGCCTAAACAATTCTATGATTCTAACTAGTGTCTATCTGCAGAGATGTTCCTGGGCTCAGGACATTTTCTGACAGTGGGAGAGCAGAAGCAGCCACAGAGCAAAACAGTCTTTCTTCAACAAGGAGCCCTACACAGCTCCTGGCCTTGTCAAGTTGGAGCTCCAAGTTCGTGACCATTTTTCCTTCTTACAGAGGGAAGAGGAGTAAAGATATTATTACTGTCTTACTCACATCTGCCCCCAGTTTTAGGAACAAATCAGTAATTGCAATCAAAGCTACAAGCAGAAAGCTGGTGACAGCTGGGTAGGTTTTGTAATCAACATTGCAAAATCTCTGTAGGGTCTCCTCAATGAGATTTTCTTTCACCTTTGCAGGTTCTCCCAGCTGGTGGGGAGCAGTGCAGGAGAGCACCACAGAGGAACCAAGCATGACTACAGACAAATGTGTACCGATGTTGTGGCTGCCTTGAGCTGACACAACCTTTGCTGGAGTTAATTCACCACTTTCTCTTCCTTTTTCTCATGCTGTATCCCCATATTGCAAGGTGATGCACTGCCACATCACCACATACTTATTAAAGCCTGTGATGACAGTCCCACTGCCAGTGAATTCCCACAGATGCTTTAATCACAGGCCAAAGAAAGGGCAGCAGGAAACCAGCAACCGGAAATGATTGATGGAGAAGGGGATGTGACAATTAGGCAGCCTGATGACAGAGGCCAAGCAGGAATACACATGCAGGGAAGAGAGGATCGCATGACAGGAACGTTGCTTTTGACCACTGGACCAGGGTTAGAATCCCTTGCTGTTACCATGATGTGATGCCTCAGAGAAGAGGGGATGAGCCCACATCAGTCATTGAGCTACTGGGGGAGAAGAATCTCCCTGAACAAAGCAAAAAGCTTTGCAAAGGAGCAGCTGATATATGAGCTGGGCTTCCCTTTAATTATCTTGCCAATAATGAAAGTGGTAACTCTCCAGAGGGGAAGACTGAAGTGTGGTGGTGGAGATAGTGAGATATGAGCCCTCAAGTTTACTGTAGCATGTGAGCTTCTTAACTGGAAGAGAGGATGGAGAGAAAAGGGAGACAGGGGGACAGATCTTTGGTCTCAGCTTAGTCACAGGGCCTGTGGTGCAAAGCAGACAGAAAGCTGACCAAAAGAATTGCATTGAGGCAGTATAGCAGTGCTTCTTAGCAATTCAGTCTTTATTTAAAAAAAAAAAACTAACAAACCCACAGCTCACTGCCTTTTCTTTATAATCAACTAAAAAATAGACTAAAAAATTGTATGTGCCTTTATTTTTTCCTCCTGTTTATATAAATTAAATAGCATTTTCTTTCTCCCTCTCCTTTTACTTGTTGCTTGCAAGAAGGAATGTAGGTGTGTTTTCTTTTGGTGTGTATTTTCACAGTATTTTGTAGAAAACCTTGAATGTCTTACCAAGCACCTGTTATCTTTGACAGCAAGTTCATAAGCACTGACATGAAACACCCAGCTCTATGTCTCTTGCTTCTCTTGCTATTTAGAAGCAGGTAGGGGAGAGCACATCTAAATCTCTGGCCACTGTAGCAGTGTCCAAGGGACATACATCTGTGGCAAAGCTAGCACAAACCCTAAATTCCTTTTAATAACATTATCCTTGGATCCATTTTAATCTTTTTGCAGGTCGAGAGTTAGCTGGATAAAATGTTAGCTCATGTCACCTTGCCCTCACACTTTTCTGAGACAACTATGTACTTGATTCATCTGAAGATCTGGTTCATTAAGATTAATAATTTATCAAAATACGTAATGGCACTGACCACATTTATATGTAACTAAGTCATTTTCCTTACACACAAGTGCTGCAAGTGCACCAAAGTTACATCCATATAAACGGGACAGTAACACAAAGACTGTGGAAGGCAAGAATCTGTAACTGGCTGTACAGTCAGATATCATTTTCACCATATCACAGCTAGTTTTGAGACTGCCTATTTGGAAAGACGCATGTATTATGAGAAAGGTCTCCATTCTTATCACAACTGAAACACATAAAAGTTCTGATACTTCAGAGAAAAAACACCAGGCTTCCACAAGCCTGCTCACCCAAAGGGCTCCAGCAGTGTTGACAGACCCCCTCCAGTTGACAGACACTGCACATAAATTTTGATTGACAAATTTGGTTGACAGAAAATTTGGTTGACAGAACCCCTCCAGTTGACAGACACTGCACATAAATTTTGATTATGAGGACTGCTTTCTTCTCTGACAACTCTTTTTTCTCTTCCATGCATTGCACTGATGGGAGTTGCATGTGGCTTATTGGCTCACACAACAGCATCAGAGGTTTGTGTCTTGCTCTGTAGCATCACTGTCTCCCAGATGGCCTTCAGTGGATCACAGATTACACTCACCAGCTGGGCCTGGCATAGGAGGGGTGGCAAAGGGGAGACAGCAAATGCAAGGTTGCAGAAAATACACAGAGAAAAAGTTGCCTGCTGAGGGGACCACGAGATGGGAATTAATGGTGTGAGTTTTGCCCATGATGAGCAAGATCTTGCAAGTCTGTCATATCAGCTTCTATCCACTGTATAAACCAAAAAATGTGTCCAGGGCTCTCCCAAAGCTCTCTTCCCACTTGTATAGGTATATTGCCTCAGCTGGAGTCATAGTAACTCATTTCTTCTGTATTCATCCTAACACCACTGTGCTGTTGCTGTGGTGATCTACAACTGTGATCACAACTCTCATCCATGAGAGTAATGGATGGAGCACATGGAAAACCACGGGAAATCAGAGGGCAGAGGATAGGAGCAGGGCAAGTAAGCCATGTGCTTCAGCTGGCAAGGAGAAGAAGGGAGTGAAGAGCACATGAACAAGCTTGACTGAAGCAGACTAAAAAGGAAGGGGAAAATGAAACACAGAAGAAAGGTAGTAGAGACACTGGCTTTATGGTGAGGCAGGAAGTCGGGATTTGGTAGACAATTTGTTTTACTACACACTTCCCAAACAACTCTAGCCAAGCCATCCCACCGGTTTGAACATCAGTTTCTCTTCTGTAAAAAGTTTCTGAGAGAGGAACTGTCACAAAATGTCATAGGCCAAGGGGTGTATAAAACAGAATGGCAACCACCTTCTAAGTGATAAAAAAACAGGCTGAACAACATCCAGAAAAAAGAAAAGCTTTTATCTGAACAGTCCCAACAAAGTCACAGTTCATGGAGGAAAGCAAACAGAAATAGACTGTGAGGGAGTTGAATCCATTTCTGCTTGTCTCCATGATAGATCTACACACAATCTATGCAGTTACTATACTTTTAGGAAGTTCTTTTAACTCCTTTGTTGGCATCAGCATTGCAGGGTTTATCCCCAGCTGGCAAATGTGGTGTTATCTCATGTCCCTCAGCATCAGGGAAGGACACAGGTTTTCTGCTGAAATAATATTTTCCTTTCCCTGCTGTCATTCTCCTCCCACCAGGTGTTTTCTGTGAATCATTGTTTTGCACCCTGAGTTCTACTGGTGTGACTGAAAGCACAGACTTTAATTTAGGTAAAGTGGAGAAGACCTCTTGGATATGGATGCTGCCAAAGTGATTTGTGATTAGGCAAATATAGTCCTGGAAGCCTCTCAGTCACTGAGTGCTATCATAGGAAGTCACAGAACAAAATGTCTTTCATTTGAGTGAAATATTTTTGAAGAATCTGGCCTCTGTCCTTGCCTCTCCCATTAGAGACTGTTTCTAAACCTGATTGCTCTGATGGTTAGAAGCTTTCTTTTAATTTCTTGAGTAAATTCCTTTATGGTCAGTTTAGACCCAGTTGTTCTTGGGATGTCCTTCAGCTGCAATAATCTTCTGATTTTTACACTCCACTAGATTTATGGAGAGGAAATCTAGCCGCTCTCATCCTTCACTTTCCTGGCTGTTAAAGCCAGTCTCTCTCAGTCTCTCTACATAGGCCAGGAGTCTTTCTGGCCCTGGTGTCATGTGCTCATTCTTCTCTTCACCTGTTCCCATTGAAACTCTTATTTCTAGGAAGTGAGCAACAAGAATTGTACTCCATTTTTCAGATGAGATCTCTCCTGCGTCCTGCATACCACTAATCACTCTTCCTTCTCTTTCTGGATACGTTGTAGGGTATTATTTGTCTTTACACAATTGCAACATTTTGGGGCTCACAGTCACTGTGCAATGACAGTGTAGTATTAAGTGCAAGTTTTTGTCATTCTCTGGCATTTCCTGCTGTTGAGCCACGACAGTGTTGCTGCTACAGAAGCTGGTACGTTTCTGCATATTAAAGCTAAGGCACTAGGAAAGCCAGCTACTGAATTCCAGTCTTCCAAACAGACACCTTCCCTTTCTGTACAACCTGCCTTTGTCTCCCCATCAGCCAGCTCTTTATTTACCTTCTAACCTTTTCAGAACTTCTATTTTAGCTATTTGTTTCACTTATGACACTATGTCAAGTACTTTATTGTAGTCTGGACACATAGGATCTCTATCATTTCCCCAGTCCGAAACAGTTGTTTTATCAAAGAGAAATACTGAGTTATTCTGGCATGCTCTGCCTTTGACAAACTAATATTTCATTGTTCTTCACTGTTCATTTGCCTCCGTGCTTTTTTTAATTATTCCCTCCTACAGATTGGCTCTAAAGCTGTAGGCACTGTGGCGGTCAGAAGAATGGGTCTGCATTTCCCTAGATTACACCCTTTTCCTTTTCTTAGAGATAACAGAAGCACTGCATCTGTTATTCTGCAGTCAGACAGTGCCACCACCAACTTGACAGATTAATTAAAAATCCGCCCTGTAAGATTTGCCATTTCATATGCCAGCTATCTCAATATTCTGAGATATTCTGGTCCCTGTGACTGGAGCTGATCAAGATGCTTACGTTCCCGTTTCATCCTAAATGCAGTCATTTCCTTTTCTGTACACACAGTGTTTGCCCCATATTCTCCTCTGTCAGAATTACTGAAAATTGGAGTGTTACTCATTTAATTCACGTTGTCCTTGGGTCACACCTATGATCTCCTCACTACTTTCCCCAAGCATACACAGGTCTTTTCCACATCATCTCACAAAGGAATTATTTGTTGTTTCTTTTTCTTGCCTTCGCAAGGCGTATCTCACGTTGGCCTTTAATAATTCTTAATTAACTTTTACTGTTTTAACCCTCTTGCCCTCCAGCACACAGCAACCCTTTGATATATGTTTATTGGAATTC
>VWZT01002466.1:488872-511148 GCA_013397055.1 Pachycephala philippinensis | reverse complement strand
AAACTAGAGAAATAGAAAAAAATTCAATACCTCCCCCTTTATATTAATGCATGAAAATCTGTGAACATGTGGACTGTAGGACTTATAGCAACCATGTTTTTATTTATCTTTGAGCTTCTGCTGGAATACATATTTATTTATTATTCCCCAAGTGGATTTGCTTCATGTGGGCCACTGAAGTGCCTGTGACTGTATATGCAACCAAGAAACACAGGAAACCCAACTTCTGGTTTGGTGGTTTGAGGTTTGTTTTGTTTTGTTTTGGTTTTTTCAATCATTAAAAAGTATTATTTAATGTTTTAGCTGTCATATGCTATCATCTAGGAGATCCAGTCATGAATCCTGTTATGACAGGTTATGGTTATGTTCTGTTGACCCTATATAGTTTGTAATCCATAGACAGTGTAAAACAGCAATGATTAAAACCAGCTAAAATATCAGGCTGTTTGCAGTAACAGCAGTTGTGCAGATTTTTAGAAAATGCAGTCCACAATTACTGCAAATTTATTTTTGCTGGTCTGGAATTTTGAACCCTTGTTACATTTTTTGCAAAGTAACTCATAGTTATTAACTGATCAGTGGCTTGGTGGGAAGCAACTGTATTGGGAACATGAGGAAATAAGGAAATGGCATTGATCAGAGACTGTGTGTCTGTGAGGCATTTTCGTGTGGCAGAGAGCATGTACTGCACTAGAAAATGCTAATAAAGAGACTATGGCATTCCCCTATCCCATTAAGCCTGAGGGAGTGTCAAGGTTTTCCATATGGCTCTCCACGACCACAACTTTTCTCAAATTCACTCTTCTCACTCAGCTTTTTGTCCTTTTTTTTTTTTTTTTTTTTTTTTTTNGGTTTGGTTTGGTTTGGTTTCCCTACCACCACCAGTCCTTTCATCCTTTCTCCCTTTGGAACAGAAATCTTCATTTTCAGCTAGGGTTGCTTTTCTCTTTTCTGCCCACAGATGCTAATAACAGCTCCTTCTTAGTCTCTATAGCAATCAGGCAGCAGAAGCACTCAGCACTAAAAAACAGGCAAATCTTGGTAGCTGCCTCCAATTTTTTCTTTTCTCTGCGGCAGTTTCCACCTGCTTTCACCTCTGCAGAAATCTGTAAATGTGCTGGATATTCATCCATTGGAATGGACCAAGAAGAAGGAAACAGCAATGTATGGATCAGTTTCTTAAACTACTAAACTGGATTAAAAATTAGTATGTTTTACCACATTTTATGAAGCTAATGAAGCATCTCAAATGTACATAAATATTCTGCTTCTGCTCAGTGTAGTTAAAACGTCTGGTGAAAGTGATATAGACAAGAAGGTTGACCTCTTTTCATATTAAACATAGAATAGTGGAATAGTGAATAAAATGCTACCCTATGTATTTTGAGTGAAAATACAATAAATATTCTAATTTATAAGAGAACAGACTCTCAGACTGAGAGAAGACAAAAATATTTAATTCTCTATGTATGAATGTCAATGTAATATTCCAGAGGAAAGGTGAATAAGTGGAGTTTGCTTTTATTGCAAAGACAAGGTTTGGGTACTGTATGCTGTGCAGGAAAATCAAATAAGACGTTCTGTCAGGAAGATAAAAAATAAATAGCATTAGTTCTCTAGGCTGATTCTGAGCTATCAAAAATATGTCCAGTCTAACATAGATGGCATTTAGTTATAGCACAGATGAATATTTATTAATATTCTTCAGAGACTGAAAGGATGGCTTTTGTTTTACCAGACACTTGAAGACATGATATTCAAAATGTTTCCTTTGTTTGGCATCAAAAAGTATTATGATCATTTTGGCAAACAGCATACAAACAAAGCTACCAGGCAATGTACTGTACTGACAGGCTTTGAGTTAGAAGATTAGTTTTGAATGAACAAAACTTCAAGTAATTTGCAAGGTCTTTCAGTCAAATGTAGGACAGATGTTTTATAAATAGTGTAATACATGACATAATACGTGGCTTTAAAGATTTTCTATAAGGTCAGAGAAAAACTTATTTTGGGGGCAATTGGCAGGTGACAACAAGTAAAGTATAAATTAAATCTCAAAGCTGTTTTTCAAGACAAAAACAAGTGCGATTTAAATTTAGTAATGAATGGACAGTGTCAACAAAGCAGTTGAATTAAAAAGCAGCAGCAATTGTGCATTTTTATAAGCAAGAGAAGGTGCAACTTTAATTGTTCCTTCAGAGTTTCTTTATTGAATTTGTCAAGAGATGTCAGAATAGGAGAGATTGTCCTTTATGAGTGATACACATACTGGCATGACCCACTTGTGGGAACATGGGGGACCATTTCTATAAAGGTACCAGAATATTTTATGTCCTTTTTTATGGGAATGATGTATCCATAGAAGGATGATCCTGCTTGCATCTACACCTGGAGAATCATTTGCTGTACAGAAATGACTCAACATAGCTCTTCAGGTGCAACAGAGGCACTGAGTGAAGCAGATTTCTGTCAGAATTCTAGGTGTGAGAGATTAGCAAACAGTGCAGGTGATGCTGTGCTGACTGCACCAGCCTGGTTTTCTAAGTGAGGTGGCTTTCTAGCAGAGAGAAGGCTTCAGAGTACGCTGCCTGTGCTGTTGATAGTGCAGTGATAGCTCACTTCCACCTGCTTTATCCCACTGTGCCTTCCAAGCACGGAGTAAGGGTCTGCAAAGGGTCTGAGCACAGGATAAACAGACTGCCTGGACTCTTCAGTTCAAAAGCATAGGGCTGTGGTCTCTGTTGACTCAGGGCTAACTGGTGCCAATATGGAAAATTAACTGGCTTTGCTAGCAAATGCAGAAGGGAGGTGTTATAGGAGCAATGCTAAAAACAAAATTGACAAAACAATGGAAAAAAAGCTCATGAAAAATGCCAGCAGGGCATGAACAGGATGGAATATACAGTAGGAAGGAAAAAATTGTTAAAGTCAGGTGAGTTGTGCACCAGAGTCTCAGCGTTCATTTAATGAGAAAGGAACTTTCTTTTTGATAAAAATGCAAAGAATAACTTGAAAGCATGAACGGGCTGGTGAGTGATGTACTTTGTTAGGCTTCAGCAGTAAAGCCCGAAAACTGCAACCTTTGTGTATTCTAATAACCCATTCATTGCCATGCTGCATTCTTCTGGCTATCAAATGATGACACCTAAAAATGTGTGTCACTGCTGGGCTCTAACTCAGCAGCAGCCAGAAGAAAAAAGATGGCAGGTTACAATACAGAAGGAGAATACCTGCAGGGAGTGCCTTCTTGGTTGTCGTGGAGGAGACAACAGAAAATTTGGTAGCTGAAAAGAACGACCATGGATTTTCTTCTTTATTTCAGGAGAAACAAAGCCCAAAATTCTCAGTAGGATGAAGCTTGTCATTCTGTTCCCATAAACACAGAGGGAAACACACAAGCAAGAAAGGTAACATCCCAGTATATTAAGTCTGTAAGAACATACTAATAATACTAATTTCAACATTTATATATATATATAGATGTAAGTTGTACTGATTATGCCACAGCTTGGCATTCAAAGTCAGCAGATCTAGAACAGCATCCTAAGTATTTGTCTCATCTCATGCCTCCTGATTAATATTCAATAATATTTCTTATGGAAACTACCTAGCTCTTGTCACCCTTTATAACACCCATTGTTTACAAGCTATTAGAAGAGCTATTAAGAGCTACTCTTGTGTGTCCATGATCCCAAGCTACAGTTATCTGTGTGTATGGATTTTTTCTCTAGATGTGCACTTGCAGAGCCACTGCAGAATACAGAGCGAGATGGGCAGGTGGTTGAATGATTAATCTCTTAACTTGTTGCAAAACCATACTGCTTCACACTTTGATCTTCTTGATTGTTAGGAACTGATTATTAAAAGATGCCTCTGCCTGAATGAAGGTGCAAATGAGACCATATGCCCAAGTCAATAGTACAGATTTTATTTAACAGTAAATGAGAGAGAGAGAGAGAGAGATTAAGTAGAAAGACAGTCACCACCACATGGGTCCCTGTGGTGCCTTGCTGGCTCTTCTTCTTCTGGTCTTCTTAGTGGTGGGGGTCTCCAAGTGCTCTTTGGAGGTACAGTCCAAGCCCTGGGTATCCACAGAGTGTAGGTGCTTTTCCCACAACTTGGACTGGCACGTGTATACAGACTTGTTTCCTTTCCCACAGTGTGCCATGGTGGGAATTTTTTGTCTAGATAGGTTACCCAGATCTGCCTCATGAGGCCTGGCATCTTCCCGTTGTTGCTGTCTGCACTTGTCACAAGTTCACTCAGTTGATTTTTGTCTAGTGTGCTCATTCCAAGCTTTCACCTTCGTTTAGGGCTGGAATTAATGCCTTCCTGTTTGCTATCTGTGCCTGTTGTGGTGGCTTAACTTATGGCAACTTCCTTCTTTGGCATTGTTTTGAGATATTTCGCTGCATTCTTTATTAAACCATGATATTGGTTTAATAATCTGTCTCTGGATATGACAGTCTTTAGAAGCTTCAGAGAGGAACCAGAAAATTTATAATATTCAGCACTTACTTTCCCTCTATAATCTTTATTGATCTTCAATTATTATTACATTTAATAATATTTGTTTTAGGCTGTGGCTTCCAAGCTTGTTTATTGTGGTCCTTTCTCTTGTATTTCTATTTGCAACCAGGATTATAAATCAGTGAACAAGTAGTGGAATTGGGGATCTAATGCTTTAGGCTCTCAATCTGAATTTGTAAGTCTTCTAGAATGATTTGTTGTCATTAATTGTTGCTATTCAATTTACAGTGTTGTTAAATGAGCAAAATTCTCCTGTTTTAATAACATCCTTCAGCAGTATGTTCTATCTGGGGGAAAAAAAAAACCAAAAAAACAAAAAAAAACCAAAAAAAAAAACAAAAAAAAAAAAAAAANAAACAAAACACCAAACCAACAAAATACCCCACCCTTGATTATAAGTTTGAAACTGATGTTCTTTCTCTCAGCATGCATTCCTGAATTGTAAATCAGGGAGAACAGAAACTCCCAGTCTTCTCACTTTGTTGCAGTCAATATTAATGCTTATTTTTATCATGCATTCATGTATTTTTCCTTTCTTGGAGTGAATGAAGTGCACTGCTGTATATTTTAAGGAGTCTTTTGTGTCTTTTCATATTCCTCTTACTCCTGTTTGACTCCCTGCACTTTTTTTTCTCACCTCCTTGTTAATACTCAAAGCTTTTGACTGTTGAGTTGTGCAACTTGATATTTCTGTCTTAGGGATTAGCATATGCTTTTAAAGTGGGTTATAACAACTAATATTTTCTTTGTTTAGAAGCTCACCTGATGATAAATTAATTCGAGTCAGTCTGAAGCCAATCCTTTTCCAGATTTTTGAAGGAATCTACCATTTTTTCTGGACGTTTTAGTACAAGTGTAAAATTAAATGAGTAAAGGGAGTTAGAGGACTCTCACAAAGTCCCTCAAGTATTAGGACTAATTGTACTCATGCACAATCTAATTACATGGTTCCATACTTGTTCCTTCTGGGTTTTGCTCTAGTATACTTTAAATAATTTTTTACAAAATGGAATTTCTTTAAAGGAAGGCCTACTCTCTTGAACGTTTGGGACAACCTTTGGACAATTAAAGATTACCTTCTATGCCAAGGTGAAAGAAGATCAAGACTAGGATTCATGTGAGTATCCTAACCACAGGACTTCTATAAAGTGAGGGGGAGAAAAAGGAACAGGAAAAAGATGTGGGCTAGAAAAGGCTGTCACCTGAATATTGCTTCATTACTTGTTATAAAGCTTGAATTTTTTTGGAAACAAAATGAAATCACTTATTCTAACTCTTCCTGATGCTTGTTCTCAGTTGAAAATGTTCGGACTTAGCACAACTGCCAACTCATTTTCCAGTAAAATTATTAACCAAAGTATGTTTTTTCAGTCTACTCTAGGTTAATGTAAAGTGCCTAATGTATATGTATTCATGCGTAAGTATGCTTTAAAAAAAAGCTAGGAACTTTTCAGAAGTTTAACATAACTTGCATGTTTTATCATCAATTCACGCTGAAATTAATCAAATGTTCATGTAGATATATAGGGGAGATACCTGCATATCCTTTTGCTATGTCACACTCGTGTGTCAGATTTGATAAGCCACAAAAATTGTTCAGATAGGTCTGCAATATTTTCTTTATAACAAGAAAACAAATGAATAGTTTCGAGTACAGTTGAAAGAACAAGCGTGGTGTTGTGTGTTGCTTTATGATCTGTGCTTGGAGAGTGTGTAATACATTTTTGACCTTTCAAGGAATGGTGTTCTTCTTTCAAATGTAGTTTCTTTTTTTATGAGCCCACGTATTTGTGGGTCGAGGAGGACAGCGATGGAGTTCTGCAGTAAATTGACCAGCACACAATGCCACTGTCTCTGGAATTGAATCAGTCGTTCAACATATCCCTTGTGCTAAAATAGCTGAGGAGTGTGTTTTGCTTCACATGGTAGAAAGCTGGATTTCCACAGGGAAAAGTTTGTTTTATCTGTTCTTTTTCCAAATGTATGTCATCGTTTCAGTGAATATTAAAGCACGCAAATAACCAATTTCATTGGACAACTAGTTCTGTTTGTAAAAGAGACTCCCATCAAAACCAGTTTCTCTATGGATAGGAAAAGATCAAAATACAAGATTATATTGGACTAGTTTTGCATATAGAAATACAAGACAGTGGAATGATGGTAATGTGTGCTAAAGAAATAACTGACAGTCTTCAGAGAGAAGAGAGGGTCAAATGATAATTTGGAAAAAACCCTCAGAGTAATTCCTTGGATGTACAAGTTAAGATTTTGAGGGAGCTTTTCAATAAGCACTGGAGGAAACAGTTATTCTGGTGAGTAAAATACAGCTCTTGAAGTTGAAAGATCGTTTTCTTTTTCCTTATTCAGCAGAACTGGAAGAATTTTGTTTCTGATGTTGAGTTACTTTAAGTGATGGAAGCTAATTTCCTTTAGGTAAACATTGGAAAAGTTGGTCAGATAAGTTTTTGTTACTTGCCTTAGTGTAAGGCATGATTTATATAAGAAAGGCTGGTGGGGGTTTTAAGTGTGTGATGATTTGTTCTCCTTAAATACCCATGAAGTTGCAAGTGAGAATATTGATTGTGATATTGATCAGCTCAGTGATGTTGATGAGACATCACTATATTAATTATAAGGTCCTACATTTACTGAATAACTCTTCGTTCCTCGCTTTCTTTCCTTTTACTTCTTTCCCATAGCTGTGCAATGTAGATGACTGTGTTTTATTTTGTGGTGTTCTTGTCCAGGTGTAATCATAGCAATAAGGAAAAATGAAAAATTGTGAATCCTCATCAAGTAGACATTTCAATGAGGAGTTGTTCTGTTATTTTTTTCCCCCATGTAAAGTTCAAATGCACTTTGCTTCATAGCCAATGAAAGGCAAGGAAACAGAGAGCAACAATAAATGAAAGTAATGTTTCCATTATTCTCTGTCATTTTTTCAAATAATTTTAATTGTTACTATTATTCTATTTCCCTCTGTGTGCCAGAGGTTACTTTAATAGCGTGGCATAAAAAAGAAAAGGGAAAAAAGCTTCAATATAGTGAAAATGGGGTAAGTGGCTGAATTAAAACTAGGAGCTCTCAGAGGGGAAGAAAGGTATCTTCTGAAACATTTTAAAACCTCATGTAGAAATAGACTATGCTCTGACTGTCACTTTCATTTTGGCTGTTTCAATGGCTCCAACACTTGAAAAAAATCAGAATTCCTATCACGTCGTAGGACTGTTTCTCACTGTTTACTTTTAAGTTCACTTGTCCCAGTGTGTCCAGCTGAATCATTCAAGTTTGTGTTGAAGCTGACTGGACAAGTGACAGGAAGTTTATGAGCCTAGAGGAGACTTGTACTAGAAATAACATAGGCAGTGTGAGCAGCTCACTGTCTCTTCAGGTCACATTATTTATTGATTTTATTTTAAATGTTGTCCCATAGAAATAAATTTACAAGGTTCACAACAGATTTTCTTAGGGCTTGAATAGACATCAGTATGATACAAATAAAATGATACAATAGCAGTGTGTCATCACTCTGCAAAGTTATCACTATCAAAAAACCTTTTTAAAGAAACTTAAGTGTTTTAGTCTTTGAAAACCAGACAGGGGATGAATTACTGCTTTTTTCTCTACTTAGGAGAAAGACAGAGTTCCATCAAACAGTGAGAAGCAGCTGAGGAGATGGAAAGCTAAAATTGGTTTACTTTGTTACTGTTAGACCAAATACTGCACCTTTTTTTTTTAACTTTTTCCGCTTTTTAAAGTTGTAAGTGGTCTGTTAAAGATATGGAGACACTGAGCATGGATGTGACCTTCCACAGGCACTGAGATCTCTGAGGGGCAGTTGCTGGTGAATCTTGTGGGAGCCACTTAGATGTCATTTCCAACCTTTCATCCTTGCCCTTTGTGGAAGTTACCTCATGTGTAGTAAAACTGTAGTAAAGCAGACAGAAGTGGATGTTTGCCTCAACTTTGCTGCTTTTTCATGTGGCTCAGTAAAGACACTGGCCTTTGATCTGGAATGACTGAAGCATGGAATAGTCCTTTTTACCATCTCTGGCATGTCAAGCAAACAAATGAAAATTAAAAAGCTGGAGAATTACTGGTTATTGAATGCTTGTGGTTGGGGGCTTCAGGGTTAAGAGTCAATGCCTTTGAGTGTCATAAACTATGCAATTAATAAATTCCCTGATTTGGAGTTGACAGCTGCACTGGGTCCTCTCCTGACATGATGTGAGATAGGCTAGAGAGTATTGTCATCTCCCCTAGTCATGGATTTAGGTTGATAGGAAAAACATAGCCACTGATACCAGGCCAGTAAATAAAAGAAAGCTTCCTGAGCTGCTTTCTTGATATTCAGCTCTAGAAATGCATGTATCTTATGTTTGGAATAGTGATAGACTAACAAAAAGATTAAATTTCCCTTCATGTCAGTCCAGAGAGGAGTAACCTGAATCAGGACTTTTCATACACAAATCTGCACCAACCCAACCCCTGTTTGCAAATGAGTACCATAACAATAGTAAATAAGTATTGATATGACACTGGTATGCCTTGCTATAAATTACTTCTTCTAGTGTGGTTATCCAGTGTTTTCTCAGTATGAATTGTGAGATACTTTGTCTGGGGCCTGGTGGGAAATGGGATTTTCTTCATTTTGTTTGCTTTTTTGTTTGGTTAGTTTTGCCTTTTAAAAATTTTCTTGTATTGGGAAAGGGAAAAAAAAAAAGAGTACCAAATAAATATTTCCATCTTAAAAAAGCATAGAGCATAGATACACCATAATGCTGTCCAAATTGTGATCAGAAATTGAGAGTTGTAGTGGTAGTCTTAGAACTGAGGAAAATTCTCATTTGAATCTGTCCTTAGCAAGCTGCATACATTATACATTCAAATATATGTATATACATGAACATATAATTGAGATGGATGTACAGGTGGTATGCTCCAAGAAAAAGTCAGAAAACGAGATTAAGGTTAAATGTGTATTTAAAAGCAGGGTTTTAAAAATGCTTGCTTTTCTTAAATTCAAATTCAGATGTTTTGAGAAGTTAAATAGGATTCAGTTGTTTGAGGATTACTTTGTGTATGACTTGGATTTAAATCACAGGGCATTTCAGATCAGCTACTCTGTTCAAAGCGGCTGCTGTTAAAGGATTTATACGTGATATTGCTTCCAGGGTATTAGTATAGCAGGTCTTCTTCTAGCTCAGTTTGAAGGGAAATGTAGATTTTTACATTGTCCTTGTCTAATGTGTATTTTTTTGAGCAATCTTGAGCTGCTGTTTAAAGGTATTAACTGGTTCAAAATCGTTGCCGTTTTTTAGAGGATTTTAAATAGAGGAATACAGAGTTAAGCTACGTGAAACCATGCTTTCCATTTAACCATGCTTTCCATTTAAAAATAAAGTCTCTCGAGTGAAAGAAGTACTTAGAATCATGCATTCAGTGATTCAGATCCTAAAGAAACCCACAGATGATACTTCAGTGAGGGTAATTTGAATATCTTGGATTATCATTATATAGCATTTCCCCAACAGGATGAAAAGAACACAGAGTATTTATGAGGGGACGAAAAAGAAAAAGAAAAATATAAGATTTTGGTAAGCTTTTTAAGCAAAGTCAAAAGAAAATGAAATATGCCTACAGTATTTCACCCACAAACAGATGGCCAAACATAACAAATCAATAGTATGTAAATAACAGTGTTAAGAGGATCTGTTGCAATGCATGAAAAATTACTGGTTTCTTGGCTGCTACCTTCATACAGATTAACCTTCACAGAGAAGAGTAGGATATATGTTATTTTTTTCACAGAGACAGATGTAGTGCCTCAAAGTTGCCATCTTCATTTATAAGTCCATTTCTTAAAAGAGTGAGATGCAGAATCAACAGATGCCCTTTAGAACTTGTAAAGGTGGTACAAGAAACACGCAGAGCTCGAAAGTCTGAGGATGCAGGCAGTGAAAGGAAATGCTGCTCTGTTTTCACGAGGCCTGCGAGTCCCCTGCACCCACACAAGCCTGTGACAGAGAACTTGTGATGGAAACACGAAAAATTGGAGCAGAGTTGTTGCAGCAGACAGACTGTGAAATAGCGAACTTCTGGTTCCGTGGCACGCAGTCATCAGAACACTGGCACAACAGTGTGTCTTCCTGTTTAAATTCACAAGAAAAGCAGTGATCCAGATTGCATCCTAGTGTGCTGCTCCTGGAAGCACCATTTATTAACTCTCGTCAAGACCTGCAGTCTTTTTCCAGGTGTGTTGCAAATATTTCTAGTGTTTGAAGACACAATTTGCTACTAAAATACGCTAAGGGTGTTTGCTCACTGAAATTGCAACATGGGGGATTTCATTTTAATTTTACAAAAGGGCTGTGCAAGTGACTCAACTTGTGACCTCAAGCAATTGATTTAAAATCTCCCTGTGACAATGGCTCGTCTTCTCTGGAATGTGAATGATGATGCTTTACTCCCCTTCTCTAGGAAAGCATTTGAGTTCCTTGGATTAGGAACTTTTGTCTGGCCTCGGTTCTGTACAGCAGTGTGCAAAGTACAAGTCAAACATTAGAAAATATGGAATGGGCAGAGATCCCAGCTTTAAATTGAGATTCTTCTGCTTATTATTTTAGAAGAATCCTAAAAATGTACTTCTTATTTTAGAAGAATCAGAAAAATAATTAGATATGATAAAGTGAGTATTGATTATTTATAGTCCAAATGATTAGTCATGAGTTGAAAGTGCTTCAACAAGCTATTTCTTTAAGAAAACTACCAGTTTCAAAAGATTACTTTTTGTGCTGTTGATCAAAATACGTTTTTGAATATTCTCTAAAATAAAATTGCAAAAATAGCATATATTTTTGATATAAAGTCTGTTTTCATTTTCCCCCTATTGTTGTTTGTTACTAATAAGATTTTCTCCAGCCCTTAATTATTATTCCTGTTTTTATCAGGATCAAGGAAAGAATTCTCTGGTTTGAGATTTTCTTTAAGTACTATTTGTAATATGTCCTTTTCCAAAGCAGGCTAAGATAGACCAATATCCTTGTATTTCACAATTTTCAAAATATATTTTCCTGATATTATACATCTTCAAATCATTAGAAATAATGTGTGGCAACATGCTTTTGGGAATTTGCTGTCGACTATAGCCATGTCTTTTTAAAAAGCAATTTTAGAGATTTGTTTGCTGTTGTGTTGTTATATCAGTGATGTGGATTATTTCAGGGATATCGTGACCAACCCAAATTCAAGCACTTCTGAACTTGAACATTCAGGAAACAGGTGTAAAAATTATGTGTTAAGATGTTTAAACATTCTTTATCTTACTCTAATGCTGTGTGGTGGTGATTAGGAGAGATGGAAAAGATATTTTTTTAAGAAAAACAAGCAGAGGGAAAAAAAACAACACCAACAAAAAATTCCATGCTTTTCCACACTTGTTAGCATACAGATATTGCATAGAATAGTAGAATATCCTGAGCTGGAAGGGACCCGTGAGTTTCATAGAAGATGAACTCCTGGCCCTGCACAGGACCCCCCAAGAGTCACACCATGTGCCTGACAGCATTGTCCAAACACTTCTTGAACTCTGTCAGGCTTGGTGCTGTGACCCCTGCCCTGGGGAGCCTCTGCTAGTGCCCAGCCACCCTCTGGGGGAAGAACTTTTTCCTAATATCTAGCCTAAACCTCCCCTGACACAACTCCAGGCCATTGCCTCAGGTCCTGTCACAGAGTGAAGAGATGAGTTCCTGCTCCTCCTCTTCTTCTCGTGAGGCTGTTGAAGACCACAATGAATTTTCCCCTCAGCCTCCTCTTCTCCAGGCTGAACAGACCGAGTCACCTCATCTGCTCCTGATATTCTCCTTCAGATATTGTCTAAGGGAAAATTAAAGTTGTTTAGGTGCTGTAAATCTATTAAGAAGGGAAATATCTTTAAAAAGACCCTGGGAAAGCAAACAGGTGTTTCTGGACAGAGCACAGAAAGAAGGATTATCTCTAAGCATGCAAAAGTGGCTGTTTTCCAAAGAGAATGTTTGTTCCTGAAATTGTAAAAAAATGTTCTTTATGTTTCCTCCCTCTCGTCCCCTAGGAATCATATATTTCATACAGGTGATGCCTCCTGAAATTCCTGTTAGGTCAGTGTTCTCTTTCTGAATCCTAAACCATTTTATCTAGTATGGAAGTACCATGGAAGGATGTGGGTCAGTAGCCATTAAAAGGTCTAACTGAGTTTCTGATGTAAACAGAAAAGGAATACAAAGAATGAAAATATTGTTCTGAAATAGACCCTGAAGTACTCTTTCTAATTTGTCAGCTTTAGTATTTCAGATTAAAGCATAAAGTATAAATACATTTATAGTTTTGTCTCAGTTTTGGTACCATATATCTTCATTGTTAAATTTGATTCATTTCTTTAGTTCCCTCAGCTCTGTTCTCACTCTGGGTAAGACTTTCCCTTGCCTCCATTCTCCTTTCATACTTTGCCAGCTTTTCTTGTAGAGAGCTGAAAATGTGTTACAGATCATTAACATGACTAATCTCAAAGTACTTTTACAATAAACATTGCTAGCTCTAGCAAGATAGACCATTTCCCTCTCTATGTTCTGAAATTATAGAAGTAAGCTCTGAATTCTGTTGCTATCAAATATTCTCCTATTGCTGCCTCTCCATTTGACTTTCCTGTGTGAAATTTATGTTAACTCTAATCTGACCACAGCCTGGCAGCAGAGATTGTTTTGTCTGTCAGAGCGTTATCACCCGGGTTACATGAGAAAGAGCAAAACTGCTGGTAGGAAAATTGAATTAACAAATTAACGACATAAACATCAGTTTTGTAATGAAAATAATTGATAATGTTTACATTTAAAGCACAAAGTACAGCAAATACAATGCCAGTCTGGTTACATTAATATGAAGAGAAACAGAGAAACATTATTATAATAATAATTTGTTACTTGTACACTTTAATAAGGAACATTTTCTGGTGACAAGCTGGTTAATAAGAGCAGGCAGTCAGAACTGAATATGCTCGGGGAGCAAATGATAGTTTTATTCCTATGGGTTTAGTTTCAAATTCTCCTGGTTTTCTGCAAATGGGAAAATGAGAAATCATCCAGTGGTAATTGTGAAAAATTTCCCCCTCCTGGTTTTTTTAACCACTTAATCAGTTTCCTATTGCAGGATTCATTTACAGCTTGCTCAGTTTGGAATTAGATGAGCAATTATTTAGTTTTTTCTTAACAGACTTGGGCTTCTGGATTTTTTTTCTTGCAATTCTGACTTTCTATATTAATGTTTTTCCATTCCCCCTTCTTTTTTTAACTTTGTGAAAGTCAAAACTCTATCCTTGTTGAATGGTATGCACTATTAATAAATTTCCCATTTACTCCTACTCCCCTTTTTGGTGTCCCAGCACATGATTCCTCAGGAGTATCTTCTGTCATAAGGAAATACCCATACTAATTAACAGCTGACCTCAGGAAAACATGGCTTAACATCAAACTCCACATGCTAATGTAAAGGAATTTATGGTGTTCTATTACCAATGAACACCATTGCAGAGTGAAAAAATGCCATAGGACAATCTCGGTGCTGAACTTGCTAGAAACAGTTGCCAGAATAGTCTATAAGACGTTTAATTTTTCAAATGAGTTGCTATTTGGACTCTTGACTTAGAAGCTGGTTTCATGTTTTCCTGGAAGGACTCAGTTTTCAGCTGTTAGCAGTTTTTATCCAGCTGAATTACAATAACACACAAAATGTGAGTGGTGCATTCCAAGCATAAAATGATACATCCTTTGCTCAGAGGGTTTGTGTTCCATATCACTGAATCAGTGGAGTTATGCCAGGTTGTGCCATCTGAAGATTTGGCCCTCAGTAGCACACAATATTCTGTTTTCAAGGACCATTACTCAAATAGAATAACCCAATCACATTACAGGCCAAATGTCTGCTGCTCTGAACTTTGGTACAGGAACTTCCCTTCTCTAATTGTTGTGATAGAAAACGAAAGTACAGGTGGGTAAGTAGTACACAATTTAGATGGTATTTCCTTTTTCCCTCTTCTAAAAGTTGTCTGAGGTCCTGTGGAAGTACAATGTGACTTTCAAAATGGAGAATGATTTTGTTTATTTGAACTGCCCCCGTTAAAATTTCTAATTTTGATGATGGCTGTTAGGACATTGGTTTTAAATGTACTGAGGGCTAGACTTGGACCAGAACTTAAACACTGACATGCAAGCAGCCAGAAACCTCTGGCTCCCTATTGCCTGAACAGTGATAGCTGCGTGGGTCAGATTGTGTAGCAGAATTATTTCTAAAATTACGTAATTTCTGTTAGTAATAGTACCAGAAAACAATATGTAAGTGAGGAAATGGAAAAGTACTTATAGCAAAGTTGAAATAGAGGCTTTAGGAACTGTATTTTGCCTTAACAAGTCAAAATAAAGCAGAAAGATTTCCTCCGTTTCAATTTATATTTCATTAACACACTCATAACAGCAATAAAAATGATAACAAGGTACAATTTTGATGACTTAGCATTCCCACAGATTCCATTAAGAAAATATTTTGTTGATATAAAAGATTTTCTGGGGCTTTACAGTGGAAGAAATGTGTTACACTTGGTAGTGATGAAGGTTGGCTGAAGGTATAGTGTAAGTAAATTCTACTCTGTTGTATCTGTGGGTAAAAATAGATTGGAATATAAAGGATTATATATATTATAAATATTATATATAAAGAGATTACTGTTACTAATACACATTCAAAAGGTTAGGGATGACCTAAAATCCCAGTTTCAGGGATGACCTAAGTCCCTGATGTTTCTGAAACAGCGGGTTACTGATGGAAATTGTTTCTATTCACAGAGAGAGCTCAGGTGGCCGCTTGTGCTCAAAGCCTTCCTTTCCCATCTACTCTGACAATATTAATGCCTTGCTCAAGAAACTCCTTGTTGCAGGTGTTCAGCCTGTGACACCAACTCATTCACAGCCTCATGCCAGGCCACACTGCTGCAACTGCAACTTTGAAATTTAATTAAAGCTAATCCATGGAGTTATGATCTGCCTGGCTTTGAGCATTCACAGAAAAGCTACCACATGTGTTGAACTCGGGAGAAAAGACCTTTCAGACTGCATGAGAGAGAGTGCATTTTCCCCATGAATTATTTTATTGGGAGAGAGATGTTTTAAGATCATTGGAATAATATTAAATTGATGAGATGTTGACAAATAGTTTTTCCTTCTGTATTTAAAATGAAGTAATGGGAGGTATCTGAGATTCATTTCATTTGAATGTAGCCTTTGTTTAACTCAAAGTGTGTAGTGGATGTTTTTAGCCCTGTTACCTAAATGAGTGGTTAAGAATGTGCTGAATGCTGTAATCTCACTTTAAATCCATCTGACACTCTGGTAACTTAGAAAGCTTAGGGTGTCTCAGGATGGTAAGAAGTGAGAAAATAAAATGGGCATTTTTAGGGGAATTTAGCCAAAGTGGCAATATACTGGGATGGAGTGAGTTGTCTGTGTGTATCTCCTATCTTGCTTACTCTCTTCCCGAGCTGTCAGCTGGTTAAAGCACAAAATGAGAATATAGTTCCCTGATACCACAATGACAGTTTTAGTACCTTTCCCTGACCATATCTTCTATTGCTGAGTCCCTGAAAATTGCTTCCGAGGGTGTGAAGTGCATCAAATCAGATCAGGGGACTGATTTAGATTAAAAATAAAGCCTCCTTCTCCTCACCTTTATTCTTTTATCCCATTTCATTCCCTGGCCCGGGCTGACAGCTGTGCCAGTGGCTGTGTTAGCACAGCACAGAGCAGAGGAGGAGCAGGAGGGAGGCAGCAGTGACAAGGGGCAGGAGGTGGCTGCTGCTCGCCAAAATTAGTACTGAACACCTCTTCTTATCTGAGCTGTGGCACTCTGATTGTCTAAGGCCAGGAGAAAAGGGAGGAAAGTTTCTGGAGACTTTAATATCTGTGCAGGTGCAGTGAGTAAGGAATTGGGACTGGTCGTATGAAGCACCTTGGGAAAGTGTCTGAAACCTATTGTATGTAACTATTTTAAACTAACCCTCCTAGGAAATTTAAAACTTGTTTGAAGTAGATGCAGGAAGTAGGACTGAATTTTCTGATCTTGTGTTTCCCAACTAATTAGGAGTTATAAAGTACCTTCTCTTGTTGCAAGAGCCCCTCAAGCATACACAAAGTAGATCTCCATGGAGTTAAAACTTCCGCTGTTTTTCGAGTGACTCTTTTCCTGCAGCAGGGTGCAACCCTCTTTGATTTGATCAGGGTGGTCAAATCGTTTACAATTTTGCATCACTACTAACACATTTTGACACTACCTTGTTCTGTTGTATAATTTACTTCTAATAAATGTATGTGGTCTTCTCAATTTGGGAATCATCCATAAACCTATTATTGACAATTTCAGAAGTACTAAAAGCTATCTGATAGCTCAGGTAGGATATTTAAAGATCAGTGCAGATAGTGTTCTATGAAATATTTTTTTGAATGCTACTTCTTTTAAGTTCTTATATATGTTTGTTGGAAATTAGTATGAATATGGACTTTTCTTTCCCAAGTATTTCACCACTGTTGCAATCTGTGGTCCAAATTATTTGTATAAAATAATTTATCTGTAAATTGGGATACTTATACGTGTCCATGTGTTTATAAATGCATATATATGCAAGCTATATATGCATAGACACACAAATATTTCGTTATTATACTATTATCTCTGAGTGCAAAAAGTATATTTCAGATTAATTTTTAAACTGCATAAGTCAGAAAAATTTTGAAAGAAACTGTGCCATATTTGTTAGTTTGTATATATTGCACTTTGTTTCTAGTATTCAATTAAACACTTAACTTGCCTACTCATTGATCCCATGTATTTATGCAGAGCTGTGCTCACTTTTAAATTCGATTTCCTCAGGGAGAATACAAATATTTTTAATTTTGTTTTGTGAGCCATATGTTCAAGAGCCGCTACTTGTTTGCGGTTTCAACTTTCTTTGCCTTTTTCTGCCTTTACAACATTCCAGAGATTCAAGTAGTACAGTCTAAATAGAGCACTGTAAACATGCCACTAAAAAAAGTTTCTTGTGCAATGTAATTTTTTT
Source organism: Pachycephala philippinensis (assembly GCA_013397055.1). NCBI lineage: Eukaryota > Metazoa > Chordata > Aves > Passeriformes > Pachycephala > Pachycephala philippinensis. The sequence continues at coordinate 493,486 of VWZT01002466.1, read as the reverse complement.
ATGAACTCAACATTTATTTAGTTTTATCCTAATATCCCCTGTTGCTCAGTTCTTCTCTGAAAAGCCATCCCTCTTTCTGTTTATTTTGAGTCAGCTTTTATAAATGCATTGCTACTCATTCCTTTTATCTTAGCTCCAGCATTGTGGGTTTGCTACAGGACTACTTTAGGGTGGTTTTTATTTGTATTTTTAATGTGTTTTTGTCCACTAGACCATAGTAAATGTGTCTTCATTGAATGCTGGCTATTTTTTTTTTTTATGAAATATTAAATTTGTCTCTCTCCTGTGGTCATCTACCCATTTTCATGACTCATCCCTGTTCTTCTGTTTGGTCTTTACAAGGAATCGGAGCCTCCAGGGATCAGAGGAAGAGCAAGTGAGGCCCTAGGAGCAAATGGGCAGGAGAATGAGGGGCTAGTAACTAAAATGCTACAGTCAGACTGGATGACAGTTCAAGCCTGCTGGCAGTGGGGGAAGGCTGTGATGTCTGCTCCAGGGAAAACAGCAAAGAGGCAAAAGTGGCCTCATTTCATAAAAGTGACAAAAGGTGTAACTAAACCTACGCAAGAAGAAAGGAGAAGCGACAGAATCTCACTTCATCTTGAGTGTATTTGTCCTGAGACCTGTGTGTGTTAAATTTCTGCTTGGGAGATAACCATAATTATTTAATTGCATCATTAAATTTTGCCATCTGCAAAATTTTAATTGATGTTTAATTATTAGAGTGAGATGTCCTGTGAACATTTCGAGTAGTAAATTGAAAACTTGAAGCACAGTGGCAATTCCAGTGATGTGGATCCTTTGGAGGATGGAGTTATAACATATTTGGATGCCATCTAAAAACTGTATTCCCTCCTTTCCTGCATAATTTTGTTTCTGTAACCAATGTATTTCCTTTATCAGATTTTTGAGGATTCTAGTCTGAAACACTTGTGTAGATCACACTTCCTTTCTATTGAAGTGGTTTTGTGGCTTATAAACTTGAGATACAGGATGAATGGTCTTCATTTCTTATGAAGACTAAAGATCTAGTTACCATCTTGTAAGAATTTTTTATCAGGTTCTAGCTCTGGCAACATGTTTTTATTCCAAGCAATGCTCTACTCTGCCTTATCATTAGTTTTGGCATCTTGCTTACTGTAATCTCTCTCTCTTCCCCCACTCCTATTATTCGGTACTTTAAACCTTCAAAAAGTTTAATGTATGTTATTATTCTCAAGATTCATCTCAAACTTCCATGTTATGTTGCTTATCTGTAAAGGTCGATACCGATTTGACATATCTTTGTAAGCATTTTTTGCAGCATGGGGTAGGGGAAAGGGCTATCAAAATTCTCTGTCTCTGCATTAGAGAGTCCCCGTGGAGCAACTGCATCACATTTTTCACATTATTTATGACTGAAGCAAAAGTAACTTTCTGATTGTCCTCATTTTTGTGCTTTGTCCCCTACTCAATGTCACGCCAGCTTCCCTCTAGAAGAAACGTTTTTGGATCATTAGTCAGATGGAAGATCACATACCTTTGTGTAATTATTTGAGATGGTTAGATACCATCTAACCATCTAGGTAATTCAGTCATACACTTTGAGCTCATTTAAATATAAAGTGCACTAAAAATCACTACCCACTGCTGCACCAGAAAAAAATCACCACCTACATTTTAGCTGCTGCTATTGTGAACTCCTGGGATCACTTTGTGTTAAATTTAACTTTGAAATTGCTAACTTCTTTATACTCTTTCTACTGCAGAGTTTTTTCTCATTTGATTATGATTTTTTTTTCCTTCTAAAATAAGGTTGTGTCGAGGTGGGGGTTTGTCTCTTTTTGCAAGCAACAGATGATGGGACAAGAGAAAATGCCCTCAAGTTTTGCCAGGAGAGGTTTAGATTGGATATTAGGTAAAACTGTAAAAGGATTTTCAAGCATTGGAACAGGCTGTGCAGGGAAGTGGTTGAGTCACCATCCCTGGAGGTGTTTAAAAGGGGTGTAGGTGTGGCACTTATGGACATGGTTTAGTGATGAACTTGGCAGTGATGGGTTTGACTTGATGACCTGAAACGTCTTTGCCAAGCTAAGTGATTCCATGATTCTCTAAAACTTTTCTCTGCAGTGTAGGGGAATGGCAGTCTTTGTGGCTGCTGGTCAGTGGGTGGTAATTGCTATGCCTGAATAATGTTGAAGCCCCTTTGTCTAGAACAAAGATTTAATTCCTAGGCTTAGTCTGAAGAAAAAAATAATATAGTCCATAAAAACTTTAATGTCTATTCCCGTTAATGCTAAAGGAGGAAAAAAACAGAACAGGGCAGTGTGCAACCCCTATAACGAAGTCTTTTTTAAGAATGCAGGGATACAACCAAACAAGTAAATTATTAAGTATCCATAATAAAGAATTACTGCTGATGTGATTTTTTTTTTTTCCCCGTGAGTTGATCCTCTGCTTCCTGGGATGTATGATTTGCATCTTTACTTTTTTTTTTGTGTGTGTCTTAATCTTTTTCTTCCTTGGTTCATGGTTATTTTAAGCATCCTTCTACTTCTATGACTTGGAAAACAATGCCCCTCTGCCTTTTAAGTAGAACTGTTATTACTGCCCTAAGTTGTGCTCTATTGCAAAGTTTTCTAAGCACTTACTGGCTCTGTACTAAGCACTTTGGAGGCTTAGTAAACACAGAAACAATAATTACATTAAAGCTGAAATTACAGCTGGGGCCGTGAACAGGAAATCCATGCCTAAGTGCATTTTCATCCTTGTGTAAAGAAAATGAGTTTTGGGGAATTGGTTCTTAACATAATATTGTAGCATGAAGTAAGTTATTTGGTGAAATATTTTCAGGTAATTGTTATGCCCACTTAAAACACACTGAAAACATGAGATCAGTGCTATCTTAAACAAATAGGGTTGTGGGCTGAAAGTGATCTTTTGTTGAAGAAATCTGGAAGCTGAGTAAGAATGTCCTAAAACAAGACAAAAGTGAGAGTGACACTAACAGTGACATAGAAAACTATTTGTTTTAAATCTCATAGTCAAATAGTTACATAATTAAAGTGAAAAATGGAAATTTCATTAAAATAATTAGGGGGGTTCATTTAAATCTTAGAGGTGATATTAAAAGGTAATATATTCATACCAAATATGGAGAATATGGTCCAGAGACTGATCAGTGTTATCACCAGTCATATGAAAGAGCACTCTGTGCTGGCCTAGTGCACCACAGCCCTTGGACTTGCTCCATTTGACTCTTTCCGTGCATCCTTATGGATTTTTTTTAATGGCCTCAAATTCACCTGGTGTTTTTCCCTTTCATATATGACTGTAGGATTGGTTATGCATGGGGTAAAGTTGTAGAACCTGATTTTAGTTTTTCAAAGGTACAGAGGAGGTCACAGAGTCATTTGAATGCAATAAGCTGTTAGATTCGTGGCCTCTCAGCAAATCAAAATCTTAGTGATTCTCAACTACTTTGTGAACTTAACTGTGCTTAAAAATGGAGTTAGAGTGCTGATGTCAATAGAAAACAATGCAGGCTGTATAAACAGAAAGTATCAAATATAAAAATGTACAGTTGTTAAATTTTAATGTATGTTCTTATAGTGTTTTTTCTTTCTATTTGTATGGCTTCATTTTTTGTTATTTTTTAAAGTTTTATTTGGTTTTCATCATTCAAATAATAACTAAAGTTAGCTACTTCAGCAAAATAAAATTCTAAACATGAAAGAGAGAATTCTCCTTTGCAAACAATAAGAGAGTGCTGAAATGTTCTATTTTATACCTAAAAACAGGTATTCAAGAAGCTGTAGTATGTATGATTTGTGCTCAAACAGTTTTATTGCTTTAAAATCTTATCTTTAATTTATTAATAAATGATTACATACTGCTTTAGAAAACTTCCCAGCTACTCTGTTCCTGAAATTTCAGGGCTGTGAAATTTTTAATTTGCTGAGTTTGTAGTACGTATGATGTAATGACTTGAAATGTCTCTCTTGTGTGCAAAGGTAATGCCAGGTAATTGACTTTATGCTCCTGAACCCAATTTTCTTGAAGGAAAATTATTTATATTAATTCAATAAAGACTAATGGGCCTGTTAAAATTAGTTGCTTTCAAAACAGTGTATTTGTTGCCATAAATATCCCTGCTTTCTCCAGAAGCAGAGGAAAGCTCAAGGTCTTAGTTTTCTCCACAGAAAGAGTCTTGGCTGTAAAATTGTTCACATTACACACACAACACCCTAGACACGTTTTGTAGAACTATATAAAACCATTCTCATTATTTCAATTTATGGTGTAACTGGGTGCCAAAGCCTTTGAGCTTTGGCTCAATGTGAGCACAATGCAGGTTATGAAAGGACAGTATAAATGAAAAATACCTGACCATTACACAAAGGATACTGACACTGCTGTGCTCTATCCAGTTGTTTACTGTGAAATAGTATGGAAAGTCTATTATACTAGTTTTATAGTTACAGATGCTGTTTCGGGACATTCATCACATGGTCTTGAACAAACATGGGGAAATAACCAGTTGCCTGTTATATACTATATTCTCAAGACAATAGCCCTTTTCCCATCTAGGGGAATTCATTTTCAAGCAATATTGATTTTTCTTTCAGCTCCTCT
>VWZT01002466.1:474965-488717 GCA_013397055.1 Pachycephala philippinensis | reverse complement strand
CTCTTTTTTTTTTTTGAAACAACCTTGTATTCATTGAAGTTATATGCTGGACTGTGATGACAAGAAGACAGTATTTTTGTGGGTCAGCCTCCTGCAGGATATGTGTCATTTTTGGCTTCTGCCATCAGACAGCTGGAGGCATCTGTAAAAAGTGATGATTTGTTTCAAATGTTACTTAAAAGCTGTTAATCAGGCAAAAGCCTTCTGAATTAAAAGTTCTCTCCAACAGGTCCTTGGCTTGATTTTTTGACACTGATGTACCTCAGACAGATCCCAGTAAAAAACAAATTCAGATGGCTGCCACCGTGAAATTGTAAAGCCAATTAACCATGCTATTTGTGACTTTAAGACAAGGAGTAAGAAACCTGGGTTTTTAGAGTCTCTTGTCTGTGCTTTGATGAAAACTCACATGGATGGGTTCCCCATGCACAAAAAAGCAACAAGCTTAAAAATTCAAGAGGAGCTTGCAACCTGCCCTCAGCTGCCTTCTCTGCAAAGAGACCTTTGACCAAAGTATTGAAGCTCAGTCCCCTTGAAAATGTTTTGATATAACTCTGGCCTTTTCCAGGTAAACGTAAAAGTCTTTTGAACAGTATAGCTGTAAATGTGATTTGTGAGAAGAGCAAACACAGAGTTTTGAGCAACCTGTTTGACAGGTAGTGATTCATTTGAGGTTTGCTATTTATGTGTTTGAAACTTCTTTTTTTATTCCACTCCTTTTCAAATCTTTTTTGCTTTAAATTTGGAAGAAATCATGCCTACATATATCAATGTGAAAAAAAATCTTTCTTTTTCTGCAAAGCATATTCACATAAATTTCACTTTTCTATGAGAACAATCTGTGTAGATGAAGGCAAGTGTATGTCAAAATAAGATGGAGAAAATGTTTCCTCTAGGTCTCTGTTTGTTTCAGGTTTTTTTGTTCTTTTCATGGTTTTTATAAATCTTATCTTTATGACTTGAAGTTTTACCTTCCAAAGGGGTTTATGAAATAAATTCATAAGAACTTAATAGGGTTAATTAGAACGTTCCAGTGATGGATTTAATTTTCAAAAAAAATATCCTATGTGAGGTTTGCTTTAGCTGTAGACATGGCTTTTCCTATTTTTAGATGCTAGTTTCATTATCATGTGTTTTGAAAAAATGGTCTGACCCCTACACCAAAAACATAAGCGAAAAAAACTGTTGTAGGAACTTCATATGGGTATTCATAGGACAACCCCTAATTTATGACTTATGTTTGATCATAGCCTTTTTAATTAGAAACATATTGCATCTGCTTAACATTGCTACTGTTTTGTTGCAAAAGATTTTCTGTATCAATTAATCTTGTAATATCCCTAAGCAATCTGAAATTGTTGAAGAAGATGGAAATTGGCTGATGAATGTATTGGTCACTTCAGAGGCATGTTCAAATCTATCTTCTTGCTGTCCTAATGAATATGGAAGCCTGCCCAGTGTGTGATTGGATTTTAATGACTTCAAGGTCAGGGACTTTGTAAGGTGTGAATCTGTTTGCAAGGTCACTTGTGGCAAACAGTGCATGGATGTGAAAATAAACAAGGAGCTGTCAGGGATATTAACTTTTTGTAGAAAACCCTTGGGATGAAAAGGTTAATAGGTGATTGCATTGCAACTTGTTTTGAAACTCAAAATGGGCTCTGAAGCTACGTGTGTTATCCTACATTATACCTTGCATAAGAAACAGTGGTAATTTAAAACGTGGGCAGTGTTTGATTATAATAGTACCCTAGCTTATCAAAAGCTTGCATTTGCCACTGTATAAACTGGTCCACATGATCAACATGTGCTCCAAATGCAGACCTTTTGGAGAAACAGGTGAAATTACCTGGCCTAAACTGCCCATGGATGTGTAAGTACATTTGCTTCCTATTGATAACTCAGACTAGCAATTGCCCATGGAAATTCAGGTCACATGTACAGCAGTTATACCCTATATTAATTTGCTATTCTGTGGAGATTGTTCAAGCTGCAGAAAAAATAATAGGGAATGAGTCTGAAAGTACTAAGAAAGTTTATAAATGACTTGTCATAAGGTACTTGACTTCTGATAGAACAGCACAGAAATTACTCCTGCATGAGGAAAATACGAAAAAAACCTGCTGAAGGGGAGAAATTTGGAGGGCTGGTGACACTTTTTTGGTAGGATAAAAATTTAATTTACTAAAAACAAAAGGTCAGAGCTGTTGGACAATTTAACTGCTGGTTTGGGGCAGTGAGCAGTTTCAGGCATGGCTACCACAGCTGTGGTTTCTCTCAAGCTGTTTGTAGCAATGGGAGGTTTCATCTGATGGGTATGTTCAAACGACAGCTTAACTTACTAATGTAGAATGGAGTTCTGTAGAAACTCTTTCCTTTCACTGGAAAGCCTACAGGCTGAGTGACCAAAGAGCCAGGAAAAAGTACCACAAGTACCCCACAGCTTTGGGGCAAAAATCAGTTTTACTGAAGTCCAAAGGTTCTGTCATTTTCTTTTTTTTTTTTTGTTCTCCACAGAAAATATATGTTTGAATGTGTGCACACAGCTTTTTATATGTCTTCTACTCCACATCTGTGGATTTGATGCCTATGTGGAAGCTGCTAACAGTGCTTTGGCCTGTGTGATGCATGATTTCATGATTAAACTAATCAATATATCAGGGTTTAAAAACCTTAGTTTAGCTGTATGTTCAATTGCCACTGAATTTCTGCATTTAAAACAAGTACTTGGATTTTTTGCTGTAAATGAAAAATATGTTATATCCTTCCCAGTATAATACTTAGTCTTTGCATGCTTTATGATGTAAGATAGCCAGCAGTCATAAAAAAAAAAAAGCAGAAGAGTTTTGCCAAGATGGAAGATTTCCTTGGTTCTGAATTCACCCTACATATATTCACTCTAGTCTTTTATGGTGTGTCACTGTTTCATTGATTTCACTTTCCTGAATGCATAAGCTCAGGTTTCTATTTCCATCTGGTTTTGGAGTAGAAGGGATGAGGAGAAAGGTGGTTTGTTTTCACTTGCTCACTTATTGATTATCAAGAATCCCTTTTTCTTTCTGCATCCTACCTGGCTACAAGAAAGAGAGGGCATTAACTGGGTTTTTTCTAAATCTTGTTTTGGGCTGATAATGGTTTGAAAACAGAAATAATTTCAGTTTCAGTTTTCTTTCTTTAAGATAAATTGAAAAAGTTCACATTGACACTACAGGATTTTGAAAAAGAATGAACTTGAAAGTAATAATCTGCTGCAGTTTTATAGTGAAAACAGTGAAACCTGTTGATAGGATGATTACCTTTAGAATTCCTTTGTTTAATGACTAATTCTAATGATTGTAGTAACTCCATGTTTATTCCTGGTGCTGACAAACATTCTTTGTATAGTCTCTAGCGGTTTTGTAGGAATATGAACTGAATCTGCATTTTTGCATCCAATTGATGCAGAGCTGCTGAAGGCATATTTTTATGGCTATGAGAAGCATTTATTTAAGGCAAAACCTTCATATACTAATGTCTATTAGTTGTGATTATAAAATGTCAATTTTCAAACCATAGGTCACATGTTAATATCATTGTATGTATGAATTAATAAGCATCCTGTTCTTTCTATTGCTGTTGCTGGTTAAAAACTGTTGCTGGTTGTTGTTGAGGTTCAAAACTGCAGGCAAGTTTGTCAGCCTCTTCTGTACTGGCGAGTTTGGAAGATTTGAGCAGTTTCTGCCTTTGGCCTTTGCATTGCTTCTTGTATAAACACTTTGAGTGTCCAAGTCTGCTTCTGTTCTTCTATTCTTGCACTCTCACTAAATTTTCTCATATTCCAGATATGTTTCATTGTAGCTTTAAATTTCACTGATTTTAACAACCAATCCATCAAAACTGTCTCTTTTCATTGGTTGTCTATCTATTTCGTGGTAAAGTGATATTTCTGAAATTCCAGTTGTTTAGCCAGCTTTGGTAAAACAAAATCTTGAGATAGGAAAAAAAAATCTATCTTCTGTGCTTTTGGATAATTTTCTGTTTCAGCTTGTCTGATATTGAATTACGCAGTCATTCTCATTTAAATTCTGTGTTTTAGGGACACACATCAGTGCTCCATGAGTGGTGTAATTGAAGTGCTGAGTTATATTTTGGAATTCTATACCACCAAATCTGTGGCTTGTAAAATGGCAATCCTAGAAACAAATGACTTTTCTCATTAAAAATATCTGCTAATTTTCTGCAAATTGCACTAATTGCTCATTCAACAGTAGTAATGCACTCAGTTTTGTGTATGAGGAAGATATCTTCAGTGGATTTCTGCTCTCTGTGCAAACTCCAGTCACACACTGCAGAGCTGGAAACAGTGCCAATGAATCAAAGAAATCACTGGCCTCTTCTATTCTGTTTTTAGTATCCTCCCCATTGCTAGTAAAACCTTTGCTGTGAAAACATACTGTTGGATTTTTCTGAAAATATGATGAGTAATTATTTTTTAAAGCATAGCCAAAAAGGAGAATAAACTGAGGGCATCTGATCCAGAGTCTGTTGGAGTGGGTAATTAGCAAGCCACCATGAGACAGTTCTGCTTGCATGAGTATTAAACATTTATGGCACTGACAAGTGATTGAGCTCTCTCCACCCCAGCGTGAGGATAAGAGGCCACCAGGTCCCTCCATCAAGAGAAGGCCCATAATGTTACTGTATCCCTGAGGAAAGAGAGCGGGAAGGAAAAATGAAGAGAAGCTTGGTTTTAGAAAGGACTCCTGCTTCTTTTCTAATTTTCCTTTGATAGCTGAGCCTCCTTAAAGGCAATGATTGGTGAAGATGTGACAAAGGTTTGGGGGAAGAAGGAAGGTTATTCGGGGAAATTAAATTAGAATGCAGATGCGAGGAAGAGTGACACATTAGGCACTGTGGAAAGCAGAATGCACTGCTGCTAAACTGTGTGACAGGAGAGGCTGTAAAATGTAAAATCAGCTGTGAGAAGAATAGAGGAATGGAATCCGTTCTGACTGAGTACATGACTGAAACATTCAGAGCTTTCCCAAAAATCCTTTAATCTCTCTGTAGTTGTCAAGCCCTTCTCACCTCACACTTCTGAGGTGGCCTTACCTGGTGTTGTACTGTATGGCTTCAGCCGATTCCTGCTACGATGCAGAAAAAGGAACTTTATTTTTCATTATGTCTGTAATGAGAGAGTTGCTCTTAGCGGAGTCACTGCCTTTATGGTTGCCTAAAAATCAAAAGAATCAAAGGGCTGCTTTGTATAAACAAGTGGCAAAACAGCAATTTTAGGAAATTACTGAAGGTACCTACCTCAAAAAGTCTCTTCATGTTTGATGTTCCACAGTTGTATGCTTGACCTGCTTGTTTAAGTTTGTAAACTCTGGAGGAAAAATGCTGTGTTATCTATTTGTACGGATCCTTATGTTGCAAAACTTCAAACTTTTTTTTTTTATTTCTGTTTGAGTACATTTGGAGCAGAAACTCAAAATATAAATCAAAGAACATCCAATCCTGCAAGTGGAACACCTTGGGTGAAAAGGCGAGTGTTCTCTGGTAGTGCTTCTGAGGGGTGGAGGACCTTGCCCTGCACCTCTGGTTATTTGGTGGCTGTATTAGCACTGCCATATGGGAGGTCTGGGCTTCACTTGCAGCCAATGCAACAATCATCTACTTGGCTTGTGAAATTCCCAGTGGCAGGTGGATTTTGCTGGACACTTTTATGGAACATTGCTTTTCTACTTTATAACCAGAAAAGGCTTTTATTTTCCTTTACTTCCCCGCCATTCCCACAAGGTGTTCACCAGAAATGAATCACAGTCTCGGGGTGGGTGAGTGTGTTCTGTCTGTCTTCTGAAAGGTTCAGCAGCCAAGGTTTGCGTGAATTTGTCTTTGATAAGGCAAAAGGAAAAAAAAGAGAACAAGACATTTCAGAGGTTTCAGGAGATGTAAGAGCAAGTTTTCTCTCATTGAACTGGCTCTCCCATCAATTGCAGCATGAAGATAACAGGGCTTGACATCTCACTGGACAAATTTATGCTTTTGGATATGTGTTTTAACTTTTCTTCCCTTTCCCACTGAACAAAGAAGTTTAAATTTATGAATGGCAACGGACATTAATATATATTTTTAAATTTACCAGTCCGTCCTGATGACTAGTGCCACTGATGTTGTCTAAACTCAGAGATAAAAGATTTGTGAGAACAGCTCCCTCTCTCTGACATGCTTCACTATTTAATAGAAATGTTCAGAACCTTAATGTCAAGGGTCAAAACCACGAAAATTCTGGTCTGGGTTCATCCACCTAATTTTAGATGTTTATATGTGAGTTTTGATATTTTGACTCCTTTTTTTGCTGATGGAAAGAACTTGGTGCTTTTCAGACATGAATTATGCTGATTTTGACTCTTTAACTTTGGATGAGATATCTGACCTCTAGATGACTGTTTCCTTTCTCTATAGTCCTCTCTAGGTCAGATGAACTTAAGTGGAAAGAAACCCATCCTGAATCCTAATTGGTAGGAATGCTGACAACTTAGAATTTTGTTCAAACATGGCAGTGTCTCCAATATGTAAAATACATATCTTGTCATCAAGCTAACACCCCAAATTAGATTTCCTAAATGTTATATTTATATATGACTCAGTTTCCCATCTGTGAAATATTCACAGAGAGCTTCCTCACTTCAAAGACATGCTGCAGATTTTTAGAAAATAGTAAGAGAAGCCTTTTAAGGTGATAAAATATTCTATATAGAGATATAGAATGCTGTTGAAACAGCAGGCTTCAACGAAATGGGGTTTATAAGGAATTAGGCCACACCATACTTAAAACATAAATTAAAAAAAAAAAAAAAAGAGAGGGGAAAAAAGAAAAAGAGAAGGAATTAAAGAAGTAGAAGAAAATAAACTGATTAAAAATACCATTCACTGAATATCACTCATGCGCTGCATAAATATGATAAAAGTTTTGTAGATGTCAGAATATGATATCACATTGGCAAACTTTACTATGGTCAAGAGGTTAGAAATCAGATTACACAAGCAACTTACGTGTGGTGGTTTTGTCATGTGTTAGTCCTTGAATTTGCTGCCCTAATGCTATTTTTAGTGAAGCGTTTAGTTTGTAGTTTGATCGAATAATTGGCAAATACTTGTGAACACAATTTCAAAATTTAATTACTCATTACATTTATGCATAAGAATGTCTTTTAATTTTTTAATGAGCATTTGAACAGTCTTTTTTGAATTTGAAGGAATACTGGTACTCATACAGATCTTCATTTCTTGGGCAAACAACAGTATTTATCAGCCAAAAAAAGAATGCTTGTTGTCTGTTATTCAATTAATTAATATTTGCTAAACATTTGACTCATTTTTTCTTATTAACAATATTATGTTGCCCTAGCATACAAAAATAGCTGCTGTGGTAACACTCTTATGTTTATAAACTTCAAATGATAAATTACTTTGTCTCGCACTCTGCCTAGATATTGCAATTCCTAATCCCCTTAAAACTGACTTATAGTAATTTTGTCATCCCTCTTTTACAGGCTGGGGTCTGAGAGTTACGCAGAGAAAAAAGAGGAAAGGAGGTGAGAAACCAGCAGAGCCAGCAGCTGAAACTTTGCAACCACCTGAAAGGAGATTGTAGCCAGGTGGGCTTCTCAAATTGTGCAGGTGGTGGTTCAGGTTGGACATCACGAGGAATAGCTTTGCTGAAATGGCTGTTAAACATTGGGATAGAGTGGATGTGTTTAAGAAAAGACTGGACTTGACATCAGGTCTGGTCGACAAGGTCATGATCACTCAAAGGTAGGACTTGATAGTCTCAGAGGTTTTTTCCAACCTAATTGATTCTGTGTTTGTGAGTGTATGTAAGGTATGTGCCACAAGAATCTATCAGCTTGGTGCAAAGGCAGCTTTAAGCATCCTTAAGCCAGGTAAACTGAGGTAGCTGAGGTTAAGATGAAACAGTTCCCATTGTCTGCTCTGCCAGCAGCACTGTGGATCTGGCAGAGAACAGTTGGATAATTTCCTCCATCGAGTTTTTACTGCCCGGTGCACGCACACACATGCACAACTGCTCTGGACTCAGTTTGCATTGATCTAAAACTCTGGTTTGTGGAAACAAATGTTTTCATTAACATTGTAATAAAAAGAAACAACACAAATTTTTCCTGACTTGCAGATAAGGGCACCACATGTGGTAAACAGCTGGAGTAGAATAAACCAAGTATTACTTAAAAGCGTTATTTGTAATTTTCTGCCCAAGGTGGAATTGATTCCAGTTGGAAAGCAGGAGTCATTAATATTCGTTTTTTCTTCATAAGACTACAGGATATAAAATAGCCGAGGATGTCTTGGTCTGTCAGTCCCAGATCTATCATGCCATGTTTTAATCATGTTTCAAAACTTAAGAATGATAATTTTTTCTCTTTGTTTTACTGTTTCTAATAGAAAGTAGTTTTAGAGTCTTGTTTCCCTGATGGTGTAAAGCTTTTTTTCAATATCCAGCCTGGATTGATTCTCAGCCAGTTCACAGGTATTTGTTTCAATGCCAGTGCTGCTAATAACATGGCCAGGGTGAAATACCTCATTTTCTTCCTTCATCTTTAGGGATAGCAGCTGTGTGTCTTCTGGCTCTTCATTTTGTTTAGGTAAATCCTTCAAGCTCTTTTGCTCTCCTTTTGTAAAATAAGTTTTTCACTTTTCAGCTTGTGCTAGCCCAAAAAAAGACTGACTTCATAACTTAAGGCAAAACTAGTATGTCAATAATGTACATTCCTGCTTGCAGAAACTTCTGTAGCTATTACATCAGGTTGGAGATTGCCATGAGGTGAATGCATGTGGGGTCAGAGGGAATATGGCTACTCTGAAATACAACATCTTCATCTCCAAATCTGGGGAAGATTGCTGTGAGCAGCTTCTATAGAGCAGGGTTGATAGTCATCTCACTGAGTCAATACAAGTTCACCGGTTTAGAGAAGCTGAAGATCAATGTGATACATTTATTTTTCTAAGTTTATCTGTGTTTACCCTTGCACCTCGTGCGTACCAGATAAATGTCCCAAGTGACAGAAATCGTTGTAACGGAACATGAAAGAAAAGCTATGGGCAAAATATATGTTGAACTGTTTTTAATAGGTTTAAGTACTGTACTGTTGGATACAGGCACAGTATATTTTAAACCTAAAATATGACATCTGCACTGAAAAAAAGCTAAGGAAATTCTTCTGTCACTTCCCATATTTTATTTTCAGGAAATAAATATGATAGTCTTCTAATATGCAAGATTGTTATTTTTTATGACTATAATGTCACACTGTACCTGTATTAGTTCTAGGTGAGCTGCTTTCTATCAGTTTCGGGGGTAAAGTGGTTTGGGGTGATTTTTTATTTTTCCCATGTTAGGATTTCCTAAATTACAGTCATCTAATTCTTGCTAATTGATATCTAATTTGAAGATTTTTTTCTATAACACACAGCAGCTCCAGGACTCCTGAAGGTTACAACAGTATAAAATAATTGATTAAACCAAGTTTTTTGTCTAATCTTTTATTTTTTGTGTCTTATATTATGATTATGGAAATACAAAGATGAGTTTCTGAGCACTTTGTTTTTTCTCATCCCTGCTGGGACTTTTGTTTGTCCAAGGGACTTCTGCACAGGAAAAGGTCCCATAAGAGGGCAATCCAAATTGTGGCTCCTTTGTCTTACGCAAGCTTATAAACTCAAATTTGGAGACTATGTTTTAAATCATAGCCTTTTAAGTTTCTTTACCTTTATTGAGAAGATTAATGTTTGAGATTGTAATGCATAACATTTGAATTATTCATTTTAATTAAAATTGATCATGAGAACTAATTAAAAGACACGCAACTGGTTACTGGCAGTGTAGTTGGACTACTTTACAAAAATACCATTTGGTGTTCAACATTAGGCTCATGTTGATTTTAGAAATTATATTCTATAAATAATAAGGGGCTATAATTAATTCTGCATAAGAATTTGGAAATCTAATCTGTCATTAAAAAAATATTGAGCAGTGCTTCCTGGTTTTGGAAAATCATGGGTTCTCTTTTCATATAAAGCTTTATGCAGCAGTCAAAAATGTCAACTGAAAAAAGGCTTAAAATGACCCCTTATTCTGTTTTTTTTCTCTATATTTTAAAGTGGGATTCAGCTGCCTTCCCCTCACCCTTGCTGGAATATTATGGAAAGATACGTAGAATCATAATAAATAAATGATCTTTTAGAAAAATAAACATTGAGAGTGATCCTCTGGATCACCAAATCCAGGAAATAAATTCTTGCTATTATGGCCAATCTGATTAGAAAAATCAGGTTTTACCTCAGCAATAGGTAGATTGTTGACTTCATTATTCTTGCTCAGGAAATTGCTTCAAATTCTCGCTATTCTTAAAATTAGAAACTCTCAGATTTCCAGTCTAAATGTATTAATTGCCAGTTCATGCTCATTTTCTTTGAAAAGCTCTTTATTTGACCTCAGATTGTGACTTGATGACTAATTTTGAGAGCTATGATGGGAATCCATTATCACCTACTCAGAAAGATGTTCTTAATGCATCGCCTAATTTCCACTGCATGAAATATAGTTTCACCATTTCTATTCTCTGTCTGGTTGAGGTTGTTGAAAGGAATAGAACCAAAAGAAATATTTAAAGAAAGAGGTTTTAGCCACTTTAGCCTGAGACTTGTGCAGTGATTTCAACAGAACGGAGAGATGCCAGGGACTGTAAAAGTTGAATTTAATAGCTGAAGGTGAACTAAGATGTACTTACTTCTATTTGTGGTGAAAATATCCCACTGAAGGGAAACAGATTGTGCAGAGAGGAATAAATGAGACATTCTCTAGAAAATTTTCCATCCCATGTTTTAATTTCTTTGAAAACTTTCCTTTGAGTCTGTTATTCAGAGAAAATTTGGAGGTTTGATTATGTAATTTATTTTTTTTTTTCTGAAGTGTCATGTGTTTCCTGGAACTCTTACACAGCTGCTATTCCTTTGAAATAAATTCTACTGGTGTCAGACAAAAGTTGCATTATTCTACATCCATACTGAGAATCGATTTCTCAAAATAAAAGCCTTTCCAAACACAGGAAGGTTTTAGGGCTGAGTTGGACATATTTGTGTTACTCACCTAGGCTGAAAATGCTTGAAGAACACTGACAGGGAAGAGTCCCGTCTGCTGCTGCTGGGGAAGTGTTAGTGGGATTTTGGGATCTTTACATAAAGTTGAATTTAAAAGCCTTTGACATTTGATCGTTTAGTTCATGTTCATTACTTTTTGAAGACCAGGTCTGTCCCCAGTAGAACAGCTTACACAGACTTTAGGAATTTCTTGTCGCCCATGTGGCTCATATATATTTTTTTCCCTCTCTATTGAGGGAGCTAGGTTGGAAACATTTCCTAAGCAGTGAAGAACTCTGACACACATTTCTATGGCATCAAAAATTGCCTTCCCAGACAGCATGGCAAGGTGCTGCCCTCCAAAAGATGAGCAACATACTAAAGACTTGCCTCAAGACACCTTCTGCTGGGGTCCAGGGAGAGCTGGGTTAGCAGGGTCAAATGCCAAGGATATTTGGAGAGGGAAGAAAGCATTGGTTAATGTCAGCTGTGTGCTCCCTGTCCAGAAAAAGGTAGGGCAGAAGGGAAGAAACAGATTTTCAGATTTAGGCAGTTCTGAGTAAAAGAGCTAAGAGATGAATTACGTGTGGGTCATCTTTTTATTTAAAGAAGAAAGGCTCCATAAACAACTGTAGTGATGCCGAAGAGTGTTGTGTTGAACTGTGAAGATAAAAAAGCCTCAAACAAATGGACTCCAAAACAATTTTAGTATTGTTGAGTAAAGTGACAAGGATTCACAAATTGCAAAATGGGTACACTTTTCTGACTCTGAAGAGGCTGGGGGTGGAGGATGTTTTGTTACTATGCTTCTGCTGTATGGTAAAAAGAATAGTGTCTGGGTTTACCTTCAGCAGTGGTAAATGGATTTGAAGCAGCAACATTCTCTCTAAAAGGACAGTAACAAATGAAGAAGCCCAGAAGGCTTTATATTGAAAAAAAAGGGTAAATTTCAATGTACCCCAAAGTCCCTAAATTGTCTTTGTGACTTAAGTTTCTTGCAGACAGAGATTCCATTAGTAACTTTTACGTTGCTAGACTAAAAGTATGTGTGAGCAATTGAAATCTCCAATAAATTACACTTTAATAATGAATGTTTTCATTGACTTGGAGACAGTTATAGCAGGAGGTTTTCATTTCTAACCTACCTACAGTAATTATCCATGTTCTGCTGATGGGTATTTATTGTTTAATTAAAGTGTATTCGGGGGATAAAAGCCCATTAGGATAAAGTATTGAGTCAAACCCAAAAAGTTGCAATGAAGTTTGAATATGGAAATGCCTCCTG
Organism: Pachycephala philippinensis; assembly: GCA_013397055.1. Taxonomy (NCBI): domain Eukaryota; kingdom Metazoa; phylum Chordata; class Aves; order Passeriformes; genus Pachycephala; species Pachycephala philippinensis. The sequence continues at coordinate 476,296 of VWZT01002466.1, read as the reverse complement.
CTGGCTCCTGGATATTTATGGCCAGGCTCTGGTAGCAAGCTTCAGAGAAACAGAATATTGTGCTAATCTAACAGTAACCACTTGGTTTTATAAAATTAGAAAAGAATTTGAATTATGCAAGCCTAACCAGAGCAAAGCACATTCATGGACTAGTATGCTGTGACATTAGGTATCACACCCTTGTTAAGGAGCAGTTCTTTTTCCAACCTCAATTCAATATGAGTGGGGAAGAACTGATTAAAAAGGAAAGGTTCTGCTAGTTAGAAATGGCAATAAATTTTTCAGGAAATGTATCAGCTCATATATATGCCTAATAAATTAACCTGTCTTTATAGAAAAACTTGCAAGTATATTAATGCAAAGGTACATTGCTTGCTTTGAATCGTAAATTCATTAATATCTGTGAATTTTTACACTTGTCTGATATGGTTTGAAATGCTTGTTCTGATGTATCAGCTGAGGATAATAATCTACTTGAATTCATGGGGAACATTATCACTGTGAGGTGTGGGAATTTTCCTGTGTAACTTGAGGAATGCATAAATTCCAGTGCACTGGGATGTGCGAGTGAAAACATTCCTTTTTTTAAATAAATCATTTTAGTTTTAATTAAAAGTGACTCAACTAAATTCAAGTATGTGATGCACCTCATGGTTTCTGCAGGTTTGGGGTTTTTTTTTAACCTTTTCAGTAAAATCAATCCATTCTCTTTGTGTGTCTTTGGAAGGTGCCAAAATTTCTCAGAATCAAAATCCTTTTACCTACCAATTCCTTCTCGTGGCTGTGTTTCAAATCAGTGATTTTTACATCACCCCTGCACTGTCCCTTTTCCAGAAAGAGTTATGTATGGGGAGATGGACTTCAGGACTTTTTATTTTGGTTTTTTGTTTGTGGTTGGTTTGTTTGTTTGGGTTTTTTTTACTGTGTTAATCCCTGGATGAAGGCTCCTGGATAAGTTATAACAGCTCAATCACATCTCTAAATTGTGCTAAACTGTGGTGGAAGCGAGGGGGAGGCTCTGCAGCCAAGAGTTATTGGAGAGCAGCGTGCTCTGATTAGGCCCTGTTTGTCCCTTGGCAAAGCCTCTGTGTTGGTGTTGTGTATCTGTATGTCCTTTCTGTCAGCTGGTGCTAGGCTTTCCGTGCCAGAAATATTTCTGTTAGGTATCCAGGTCTTCCTGCTGTTGAAGTGGCACAGAGGGAGTAGATTTTGACAGGGAAATTTTCTGGATAATTATTAGAAAATTTTTGGAGGCTGTATTAAGGATGCTGCTTTATTCCAAAGCAAGTATTTTACTGTACTGCAATTCTTTGAGTTGGGTTTTTTTTTTT